>RJWM01030546.1:0-23305 GCA_004363535.1 Dasyprocta punctata
TAACGATGCGCAAATTGCAACCATTGTCAAGCTTCTATCTTCCGGTTTTGTAAACCTGCAATGTTGTGTATTTATGCTAGTTGTTTGCTTGTCTCTTTTGCTTGTTGTTTTTACTATATATGTCATTTTTTTGTTGTTGTTGTTGTAGTTTTTGTTTGTTTTGTTTTTCTTCGCTTAAATAAAATTAAAAAAAAAATAACTGGATCAAATGGAATTTCTAATTTTAGTATTTTGAGGAATGTCCATACTGATATCCATAGGGGCTGTACTAGTTGTCATTTCCACAAGCAATGCACAAGGATTCCTTAATATAAAATGCCACGAAGCCCACTGTTATTAATATATTCCAGTCGTTTTTCATGAATGAGCACTTCCCATAATTATTCAATCCTTTAATATCTGAAGTTCTGAGAAACGGAAATTCTAATAATATTTGCCAGTGTCCTCATTGCTTTTCTAGCGGGGAGAATTTTAGCTGTTCACTACTTTCTCATTGCCACTACAGCTCTAGACATTGATTACAACCCCTATACTCTTCTACATCTTCACAACGCTTCTTTGAAGCCACAAAATTTTCTAATAAATTTGTCTTACCTGATTGATGAAGTTAACTAGCTTTGTAATGTCTTGGTAACAGTTTTAAGAATTAAAAGTCAAAGACATGATGGTAATTTTGGCATAATCTTAATTCTTAAATAATGTTGTAAAGAATATGAAAAAGTGCTAAAAAAATGTTTCCTAGCATTTAAGAAAGTTGGTAAGGTACTTATTTTGGCACAGGAAAAAATTGGTGCTTCAACATTGCATGGACTTACCCCATTTGGCAGAATGCAGGTGAGATGTCACAGTTTTTCACATTACACCAATAGTTCTATTTTAAAGAAGTCAAACTAACTGTGAGAACCATCACTGTAATTCATAGTTTACTGTTACACAGATCTTGAATATGTTTGTTTTCTAATATGTTCTCAAATCAGCAATAAGGCATATACCCAATTGGACTCTCAGGTACTATTCTCACTCAAAATTTTTCAAATTAATCATATTAACTTCATTCATTATTAACTTAACCATAAAATCATCAGTAAATGATGAGCTTCTCATTGTAATTACTTTCATTAAAAGGATATAACTGTGCCTCAAAGAGGCTTCTAGCCATATTCAAGTAAAGTATATGTGATTTTGCAGTTGACTTTCAACATTTATGAATGACTTTTTCTTTTGGAAATGTCCTAGTTTTATTCATTTCTTTATGCTCCTCTCCCTTAGTTAGCCATCTACCTCTCAAACCTTTGTTTCTTGATCTCTTTTAAGAGTGCCTCTCCCTGCTTCTTAAACTTTAATATTCCCTAGTGTTCTATTCTTAACATTGTTCTATTCTCATCCCATACGATGTTGTAATGAATACTGTTCATAGCCATGTTTCAGTTATCATCTGTGAGCTGATAAATCCCAGGTCTATAGTTTGAACCAGTCTTTCTCTTGGGCTATGTCTTCAGAAGTTCTAGTGATTCTACTTCTTCCTAAGATTTCCACAGGTACCTACAATTTAGCATGTCCAGAAATGAACTGACATTTACCTCATTGAAAGTCCTGGACACAAACTAGTGGATTAATGGTGCCATATCATCAAAACATGTAAAGGAATAGCCACGAGTAAACAAATGTTAATTGGGCAGAAACAAAACAGGAAACAAAAATGCTTCCAGAAGTAATATGCAGATGATCTACCATATCCTAAAAGTAAAATAGTATTTAGTACTATTGCTTGTTTGAAAATGCATAAGCAAGTCTCTGATAGCAAAATGAAGAAAGGCTTTTAAATTACCACGTCATGAATTCTTACACAGAACAGCTTCTACATGACCAGATCAGTCCAATGATAGTTCAGGAAAATTTTGGTATAATTCTAAGGGACATGGCTTACTCCAGGAAACTGTTAGTGGTTAAAACGAGGAACAAAAAACAATCTGAGATCCAAGTTTTAACAACATGTGTCCTCTGATAAAATGACCCCAATGTTGGAAAGACAGGATGAGTCAACAGGTTAGGTTTAAGAAGTACTGAATAATCTTCAAGTGAAACAGAAGGACTTGAATGCAGACTGCAATGCTTCAGGGAAAGCCATGCTCAACTAACAAATGTGTGTATTTGCAAGTTACCTTTTTCTAGTGAATACTATGGAAAGACCATCTGTGAGGCACAGAAAGGGCAAGAAACATTCATTCAAACAGCTAGTTAGTAGAAAGAAGCTTCTAAAATTCCTAACTTTTGATGTGGTGCTATTTCTGTTTGACTATATTCATTTAGTCTGTGATGAAATAGTCATTTCATATAGTGACTGTGCATGGGCTACACTGCAATGGGCACTGAGAGGGAGACTGTACCATAGGAAAGGTGAAAGATACATTTACCAAATATTTGAAGGGTTCAGTCATTGAAAAAATGGTCTTAATCCTTTGGTAGGCAAAGGTAGAAAAATACCCAAGCTATTTAAAATCCAACCAAGCAGTGCCACAATGGAGATGTTTACTCAGTGGTTTGGATATATTATTTTATGGCAAATTATTACATTAGATTTTTCTTTAACAATTTTGTTAGTACACTTTAGCAGTACATAATACTTACATATATCTTAGGGAGTAGGTAAGTGCACTTCCCCTAACATGATTCTTTTTATAAAATAATTTTGGCAAGTAATGGGTTAAAGTCCCTTTAAAATCTACAAAAATATAAGCCATTAAGAGTCAGCCTCTGTCTTGTTTGCATTGTCAACTACTGTATTTGTGCAGGAACTAGCAACCTCAGGCTGCACTGTCCCTGCAGAGGAGGAGATGCTACACAAATGGAAATCTACTCAGTGAACTCACTTGTTTTTAGCCAGGGGCATTTCTTCATGTTGAGTTCCTCAGGGTAGAAAAATGCTTACAAAGCAAAAACCAACCACATGAGTAGGTGCAAGATGATGACTGAACAATTCACTTAATCTATTTCTTTAATTGCTAGTGTGCTGTGCTTCTGGGTTTCCCTGAAACCACACACAGGAACCCATGCCATATAGGAAGCAGCATGAAAAACATGCCTACAGGTCTTAAACGCTTAACAAAGTTAAGTTCCCTCCAAAATCACCTGCAAACTGGACTGGGGATACTTAGTGTGCAGTGTTCTCCTCGGAGCTATACACTAATCTAGGTTGGAAGGAAATTTGTGGAAACTCTGAAGATTCCATTGTGATTCTGAAAGTGGAGAGCTTCTTATATGACACTACTTTGCCTCCTCTTCCCCATTCTAGCTTTACCTCCAGTAAAGGATCTATCTCCACCACCTAAAGAGATGGAGAGCTAGCTCAGCAAGAGGGCAACCTGTGGACCTGTCTGAACCAAGTACCCATGGGCACTTTTCATCTAATCCACAGAAAAAAACAAGTAAGTAAGGTTTATTCATATCTCTCTTTTACAGAGTCCCCAAGAAACACTCTTTTGCCTATGAACATGAAGCTAGAGCAAGCAGAGGAAAGAATACAACCTAAGTAGTGCTACTTCAATTCCCATGCTCTTCCCACTACATTAACTGCCTTTCAAATAAGCTAGCTCCTATGTCACTTCCTTCATGAAGTCTGCCCATTCAAATTCTGACCTGAACTTTCTTGTGCCTTTGAAGTTTGCTGAACAATATTTTAAAGGGGTGTGTGTGTGTGTGTGTGTGTGCATTTCCCTTTTTCAAAGCGCCCTTGAAAGGCAGACTATTTTTTGAATACTGATAAAAAGGCTCACAGATGCTGTCTTACTTTTCTCTTTGCTGTGACAAATTACTCAATACCCGCAAGTTAAGGGAGGAAAAGCTTATTTAGCTCGCAGTTTGAAGAGGTTTCAGTTCATAATCTGCTGGCCCCAAGGCAGGATCACACATGGCAGACAGGCAACGCTTCATGGTGGTGGAAGACATTCAAAAGCAACAAGGGAAGAGGCACAAACCTCTTTCTGTCCCTCATATGCAGGTCACCCGCCCTTAAGGTGTATGTAGCATTCACAACCTTAACCCTAGTCAGAACTATGCCAAAACAATCAGTGGATTCATTTACCAGTCACGCATTCTTAATCCCAGCATCATGAACTCTATATTCAGCCACCTCTAAAAAGCCCACCCTCCATGATTGCACAAGGCTTTGAAGGAATATCTAGACACAAACCATAACAGATGTCCATTATCAGACGGGTGTAGAAAAGGTTCTTATTAATAGTGATTGGAAAGAGATGAAATTTGCCCTTTCAAAATAGCTTATTGGAGTAAAACTCACATGGCAAGCAATAAATTGTTTTAAAATGTACAACTCAGTGCCATTTAGTACTTTTGCAATACAATGCAATAATCACCTTTACTTAGTTCCAGGATGTTTTTTTTCATC
Organism: Dasyprocta punctata; assembly: GCA_004363535.1. Lineage (NCBI taxonomy): Eukaryota > Metazoa > Chordata > Mammalia > Rodentia > Dasyproctidae > Dasyprocta > Dasyprocta punctata. The sequence continues at coordinate 4,406 of RJWM01030546.1, forward strand.
TTTATACACATGCGTACATAAACTCTCAGCCACCCTTCCAGGACCCTCTGACAAACATTATTATGTTTTCTGTCTCCATGAATCTACCTATTCTGGATATTTCATATAAATGAAATCATATAATATGTGACTTTTTGCATCTGCTTTATCTCACTTAGCATAATGTTTTGAGGTTCATCTAAGTTGAGATTTATCTATGTTTAACTTTATGACTTAATAATATTCCATTGTGTTTGTACACCAGATTCTGTTTACCTGTTCATCAGTTAATGGACAGCTGGGTTGTTCCTATCTTTTGGCTATTTTGGATAAGGTTGCTATGAATATTTCTCTTCAAGAATATGTTGAAATACTTGGTTTCAGTTCTTTTTAGTATACATCTAGAAAGGGAATTGCTGCGTTGTATGATAACTGTATGTTTAACATTTTAAGGGTGCACAAATTATTTTCCACACTGGATGCATTATTTTACATCTACACTAGGAATGTCTGATGTTTCCAATTTCTCCACATGGTCACCAATACTTATTTCTCTTTTTTTAAATCACAGCCTTTCTACTGTGTGTGAATTATTATCTCATCATAACTACTAATCTTAATAACTACTCATCTTTCATGTGTATATTGATCATTTATACATCTCTCTTGAAGAAGTGTCTATTCTATTCCTTATCCCATTAAATATTTTGGTTTTCGCTGAGTTTTATTTTTAATATATTCTGCATGTTAGCCCTTAACAGATGTATGATTTGCAAATACTTTATCATATTTTTACATTGTCTTGTCACTTTGTTGATAAGGTCCTTCAATGCACAAAAATTGTAATTGTGATAAAGTACAGTATTTTTCTTTTCCTGCTCATGCTTTTAGTGACCTATAGATCACTAAATTATATATATATATATATATATATATATATATATATATATATTATTACCAAGTTCAAGATGAGGAAGATTTACTCCTTCTTTAATCCAAGAATTTCATAGCTTTAGCTCTTCAATTTAAACTACTGCTCTATCTGAGCCATTTTTTAAAATATCTGGTGTGAGGAAGGACTCCAACGTAATTCGTTTGTATGGATATACAGTTGCTCCAACATCCTTTGTTGAAGAGGATATTTACTCCCCATCATGAAGTCTTACTACTTTTGTGGAAATTAAGTTGGCCATTAGTTTCTGTCTGAGTTTATTTCTGGACTCTCGATTATATTCCATTGGTCAATATATCTTTCCTTATACCAGTGTCACACAATTCTGATCATCGAAAATCGCATCAATTTTCAAAATTAGGAAATGTCAGTCCCCAAATCTGTTCTTTTTCAGTATTGTTTTAGATATAAAGGACCTTTTTCAGTTTCAAATGAATTTAACAATACGCTGTGCTTTTATTTATTTTTTTTTACTATAGGAGATTGAATCCAGGACCTTCACACTGAGCCACATTCTCACCTTGTTTTATCTATTTTTATTTTAAGAAAGGGTCTCACTAAATTGCTTAGTTTCCTAGGCTGACTTCAACCTTGTGATCCTACTGCCTCAGCCTCCCAGAGTGCTGAGATTACAGGTGTGCACCACAACACCCAGTCTAGATTCAGCTTTTCAATTTCTGAGTTTTAAGATTACATTGATCGTGTCGATTGCTCTGTGTAGAATTGTCATTTTAAGAATAGCAAGCATTGAAATTCATGAACACAAATGTCCTTCCAAATATTTAAATATCCTTTCATTTTTCTCATTACTTTACAGGTTTCAATGTACAAGCCTTTCGCCACCTTAGTTAAAGCATTCCGAAGAATTTTATTATTTTTGATGCAATTATAAATGATATCGCTTTCCTGTTCTTCATAGATTGTTCATTGTTAGAGTTTAGAAACACAACTGATTTTTATGTTGCTCTTTATCAGTAACTGTACTGAGTTAGCTTTATTAGTTCTCATAGGTTTTGTATATGCATATATTTCTGTTTTTATTAGGACATGTTCATGATGCATAGCGATTACACTCAGCTTGTGGTTTTCATACATATACACGCCACTTTAGCATTTTATCTGTATTTGATCATATTGTCTGTGAAAAGGGACAGTTCTATTTTTTTTTCTCAACTGGATGCTTTTAATGCTCACTAGCGCCTAAGTATTCTGGCTAGAACTTCAGTATAGCGTTGCACAACGGTGGTACACACAGGCCTCCTGGTGTTGTTCCTGATCTTAAGGGGAAAGCTTACATCCTTCCACCATTGGATAGATTTTGAGCACTGGGTTTTTCTAAATATCTTTTTCTTATTCATGAAGTTCTCTCTGCCCTTTCTTTATCTGTTTTTTTTTTTTATCTTGAAAGGGTCCCAGATTTCATAAAATGCTTTCACTGCATCATTTGAGAAACACATGTTTTATTCTTTCACTTTATTCACGTGATGACTTGCATGAGCTGATTATTTTATGTTGAGCTTAGAATTCATGAAATAAATTAAACTTGGTCATAGTGGACAGTCTTTCTAATGTGTAGTGGAAATAAGACTTTTGCAGTATATCATGGAAAATTTTTGTATGTATCTTCATAAGAGATATTAGTGTGCAAATCTTTCTTGTGTTACCTTTGGCTTTGCTATCGTGGTAATAATATATTCATATAATGAGTTAGGAAGTGGTTCCGCCTCTTCTGTATTTTGGAATAATTTGAGAGGATTGGAGTTAATTCTTCTTTAAATGATTGAGATAGAACTAACCAATGAAGCTGTGATATCCAAGACTTTTCTTTGTTGGAAGGTTTTAGGTTACTGATTCAATGTCTTCTTATAGACCTATTGAGATTTCCCATCTCTTCTTGGTCAGTTTTGTTCACCTTAGAGTTTATAGGCATTCATGCATTTCATATAGGTTATCTTATTCGTTTGCATACAATTTTAAGAACATTCTCTTGTAATTTTTGTATTCTGTGAAGTCAGTAAGCAGATATATAGATATATATATATAGATATATAGATATAGATATAGATATAGATATATATATATCCCTTGGTACCTAACAACATGGCAGGGTCTATCCTAATTGCCATTTTCCCCCAATTCGGATTATTTACATTGAACTGTCTTCACATTCACTGATTTTTTGTCTGTCACTTTTAGCCTTTTGTTAATACCATCTAGTAAAGTTTTTATTTTAGAAATTGTGTTTTCTAGATATAGAATTTCCATGTGATTGATATGGTTTCAATTCGTCTACCTAGGTTTTCTATTTATTTTTTCCATTATAAGAATAATCTTATTTAGATTTTTGAGTACATGTTAAAATAACTGCTTCAAAATATTTGTCTTTTATGCCAACATGTAGGCACACTTAAACTTGGTCTCCACTGTTTAGCTTTATTTCAAGAATGCTGATAACATTTTCTTATTTATTCATATATTAATTTTGTATTTTTCCTAGACATTACTAATAATATATTACAGATGCTCTGCCATGCATTGTTTCTGTTTAAAGAAAACTTTTCTTTTCAATTTCAACCAAGTGCTGAATGGACTCAAATTTAAGACTGTTGGTTTCTTCTAATAAAATAGAACTAAAATATGTTTGATTACCTTAGATTTATTTGGAATCTTTGTATCAAGTCTGCCTTGTACATGTGTTGTTCAAAGAGTCTGCAAGAAAGTAAATACTTAGAATTTTTTGTTCTTCTCTTCTGACTTATTCCTATGATTCCTCTCTCACTTTTCTGTTGTTCTAGACAGGCTAAGTTCTATTTTCGAAGTTCACGGGATGTCAAACTAAGGCCCCTGGGCCACATACAACCTAAGAATTTTCATACTTTTAAAAATTTGTAAGACATGAAACACACACACACACACACAAATAATAATAATAATGAACAGCTCAAAGAGCAAAAGTAATTGGGAAGGGAAAAGGCGGAAAGAGAAAATGGAAGAGGAAAAGATATAAACCTGTATATATGTATATGTAAGATAGCTAAAATGAACACACTGCTGAATGTATTCGTTACTGAGAAAGAATAATTAATACTCATATGATTAGATCAATTTTACATGTCTATATCTGTTAATGTAAGTAACCATTTTAAAGATAATGATACACAATATTGCAACCATTGTCAAGTTTCTATCATCCAGTTTTGTAAACCTGCAATGTTACTGTTGTGTATTTACTCTAGTCGTTTGTTTGTCTCTTTTGCTTGTTGTCTTTGTTTTATATGTCTTTTTTTTCTGTTTTTTCTTCACTTAAATAAATAAAATAATAATAATAATAATGAAGAAAACTATTCAACAGAGACAGTATGTGGCCTAAAAGCTTAAAACTTTTTTTGTCCACTGCAGAGAAAAGGTTTTCTGATCACCATTTTAGTTGTTAAATATAGTAAGACCATGGATTTTTATCCATATGAATTTTAGCTTTCTTGCATAGCCATCTGGTTTCTGTCCTCAGATGACAGGCCATAAAATGTTTGAGACAACCACCTCATACCATTATCTTCCTCTAAGGATATAAGGCTTCCTTTCAGTTACCACTTTTAGTCAGTTGTCAGTGCTTTCAAGTGGTAGACTTTAGTATTACTCTCAGTTTATAGTTGTTATCTGCAGGAAAGTTGTTCTAATAAAAACTACTCTGCCATTATCCCTCTCAGTCAATTCCAGTCTATTCAATTTAACTAAAACAGTTCTTCCTGGAACCTATTTTTGCTATGTGTTTTGCTTGTTCTCTGGAGGATGCAGAGGTGCCTGACTACACTATTATCTGGTAGTTTATAGTTCCATGAAATATGAAAATATAAAACTCATAGAAGGGAAAGAAAGACTGGTACTACAGAATTGAGGGAGTAAAAACCAAAAGTGCCTGAATAGATAAGGAAAGCTAGGGAATGAAATTCCCATTTTGGAGCTGTGAAAAATTTTGAAAGGGGTGATCAAAATATACAGTGAATGTTTAAAGTTTTAAAGACAATTACAGTAAAAGATACATTGTCTTTGATTCCCAGCAACATATTCCCCCTCGGTTCAAACTCACTTATACCATCATTCTTGCCACTTTCTGGAGTTGCTCTGAAAGTCCTCTTTCATGAATATCTTTATGAAGCAATTTTAAATACAGTGAATGCCACTGCCAAGTGCCATCCTATGGAACAGCAGGGTTATAAAAACATTATAGTGTGTTCTCACTCACCTGATTTATAGGATCTGGCACTGCACATGTTCTAGGTCTTCCTCAGAGTCAAAATGACCACTAAAGTAAACATTTTGAATTCATTCAGGACATTGGGGCAGCCATGGCAGCATGTTTAAAGGTACAGAAAAGAGCTTCCAGAACTGCTTCAGAAATCGACAGCAATGGTGGGATAAGTGTTTGGAACAAAGGGAATACTTGGAGGGGAGTTAATGGAAATGTGTCTTTTATTGTATAGTACTCTGATGTATGTGCAGAGCCTCTTAACAAAGATGTTGGTTTTGGACAGTTGAAGAAAACATCCTAGAACCATTAGACAACCACGAAATGAGTTATCTACCAATATTTACAAAGTTAATATAACAGAATTAAAATTTTAGGAAATAAAAACAGAAAGTTCACTAAACAGAAACAACAAATAACATTAACAACAAACCTTGAAGACTGCAAAGTTAAATAGCCAGAGTTGCCACACTATTGCATAAAAATCAAAAAATTAGGAGAGGCGTAAAGAAACAAAAAGTGCATCCCTTGCACAGAAAGCAATCAGGGAATAGAAACTGGCCTTTAGGAAGTTCAAATGTTGAACTTGCTAGACCAAAGTTTTAAATCAGTTTTTTAAAATTTGTTCAAAGTACTAAATGAAACTAATCTAAAAAATCAAAGAAAAGTATTTAAAAAATGCCTAAGACAATATCAATAAAGATTTTTAAAAGACCTTAATTGAAGTTCTGGAGTAGACAAATACAATGACTAAGATGAAAAACTCATGGAAAGGACTCAACAGCAGATTTGAACACACACAAGAAAGAATGAGTGAGCTGGCTTGGTGGTGCACACTTACAATCCCGGTACTCAGTAGGCTGAGACAGGAGGATTTCTGAGAGTTTGAGGCCAGTCTGGTTTATATAGCAAGTTCAAGGCCAACCTGAACTACGTAGAAAGACCCTGTATCCAAAACACAAACATAAAGACTACTCAATTGAGACTATCTAAACTGAGGAAGAGATAAAGAAACTCTTGCCTTGGTTACTTTTCTCTTGTTGTTGAGACAAAATACCTGATGCCCAAAATTAAGGAAGGAAATGTTTATTCAGCTCACAGTTTGTGGAAGTTTCAGTCCATGATCTGCTGGCTTCAAGGCAGAATGGCACATGGCAGAGGGCATTGGACCATGAATCAATCACAAGTTCTAGAAGTCTGCCCCCATGACTGCATGGGGCTTTGAATGGACATCCAGACACAAACCATAACAACTCTAGAAAAAGAAATATCTCTGAGATATGTGCAAAACCTTTGAGCATTCCAGTATGTCCATAATAGAAGTTCCAAAAGAAAAGGAGAAAAAAAGAGAGTCAGAAAAAATATATGAAGAAGCAGTGGTGAAAAGTGACCACATTTGATTTAAAATAATGATGTGCACAGTCAACAACATCAACAAATTCCAGACTAGGTAAGATTACAGAAATTTATGCTAGACAAATCATAATAAAACTATTAATACCCAAAGACAAAGTGAAACCTTTGAAGGTAAGATCCTCAGTACTAGTTTTGTTCACCACATGTACGGGATCCTCAGTAAGAATATAAGTTGATTTTTCTTTATATATCATAGAAACCAGAACATACAGGGCTGGCATATTTAAAGTGCTGAAAGAAAAGAAAAGCTATCAACAGCAAAGTCTATACAGAGCAAAACTGTCCTTCACAAATGAAGGATAACCTAGGGCATTCCCAGATAAACAAAAACAGAGATCTCATTGTTAGCACACCTGTGTTACTAAAACTATTAAAAAGAGCCTTCATGGTGAAATAGAAAAACACTAGATAAAAACTTGAATCCATGTGAGGTAATTAAGAGCACCAATTAGGGTAATTGTCCTGTTAATATAAAAGACAGTATATATGTATACTCTGTTTGTAGTTCTTTATTCTCCTATACATCATTAAAAATAATTTCATGAGCCAGTAAGTAAAGACTGAGCTGTGTACCAATAGCAGCACAAAGGAAGGCAGGGAGAATAGAGTTAAATAAAGTGACGATGCTTTTGTGAGCTATCACCATTAAGTGAGAGTGATCCAAAAGAGATTGTTATAAATTAGCATGTCAGCTGGAATCCCAAAGACAACCACTAAGAAAATAATTTTAAAATATGTAGTATAATTGACAGCAGATATTTGTACAGTGATGTTTATAGCAACATTATTCATAATAGTCAAAAACTAGAATCAGCTTAAATGATGGACAAATGGTTAAGCAATATGTGGTAGATACATAAACTGAGAATCATTCAATTCTAAAAACAATGCCTAAAGTAAATAAAGTACTGATGTATGCTATATAAGAATGAACCTTGAAGATCTTATGCCAAGTGGAACAGACTATGTACAAAAGGATAATTACTCTGGATTTTTTTTTACATAAGGAACGTGGAAAAATCAAGTTCATAGAAACTTAGAATGGTGGATACCAAGGACTAGAGAAAGAAGCAAGTGAGGAGTTACTTTCCAAGATTTGGGCCGGTGACTCACAGCATGAACTACATTGCCAAAATTCTGATATCATATTCTGTTGTCCACCATAAGAGTCTTGATAGGAAGCATGGCCTTCTCCTGCTATGTAGCATCACCAGATTCTTTTGCAGCTATAGCATGGACAGAGCATTTGTTCATCACACACCAAACACATCTACCTCCCAGTTATGTGTTAGCAAGGAATACTATCTCTGGAGGTGGTGACAGACATAGAAAGCTCAAGTTCCGTGGGCAACAGCGATAATCTCCTGTGCACTCACCAGCAATGTCAACAATATTATTATGTGATCACTTTTCCAGTGAGATTTCAGTCATTACTCAATGATAAATAACCCCAAACTTGATAGGAAGAATTATCCAAAAACCTTTCAAATTCCTTTCTGAATAACATAATCAACGGGTTCATTTCTGTTGCTTGGGACTAAGGACCCTGACTGACACTATGAGGGGTGAAGTCGAGGAGGGAGAAGAATGGGAGACACGCCCGAAAGGGGAAAAGAAGAATAGAGAACATTTACCAAGAGATTGTTCTTTGCCAGCAGCTGAAATAAACCACGGCAAACCTCTAATTTTATTTAATCCCCAAACCTACATTATGGAGTAAGTATTCCTCTTTTAAACAAGAGGGTAGTGAGCCTCAGAGAGATTAGGTAAGTAGCTCAAAATCAAAATCATATACTCTGTAGGCCAGAATTTGAACCCAATGGGTCTGTCTCCCAAATACACACACTGACATCCATAACTGTGCTTTTAAAATGTAATCCATGGTGTTATCTTTGTGGGTTGGGTAGATGGTAAGCAGGATGAATCAAGCAGGTGTGAACTCGGCCTGACTTCAGTTTCTGTTGGAGCAGCTCTGATCTGTTTACGTTATATATTACAGTTCCCCACTTCACTTATCCTGTGATTTAATTTTCCAGTTTCTGTTATCTGTGGTCAGTTCTGTCCAAAAATATTAAGTGGAAAATTTCAGAAATAAACAATTCATAAGTTTTAAATTGCACACTATTCCGAGTATTGTGATAGAATCTCATGCCGTTCTGCTCAGGAAGTGAATAATCCTTTTGTCTGTATTTTCATGCTGTATATCCTGCCTGCCTATTAGTCACAAGTGTTTGTCTAGTCACCAGATCAATTGTTATGGTATTGCAGGGCTTATAGTCAAGAAACCCTGATTTTGTGTATTAGTGACCCCAAATTGCAAAAGTAGTGATGATGGCAACTTTAGTACAGTATAATATATATTTTTCTCTATTTTATCATTGTTGTCATTAGTATCTTACCCACATAATGTATAAGTTATCATACTCCTGCATATATAAGAAAAGCACAATGCATAGAAGGTTTTGTGTTGTTGGCTCTTTCAGGCATCCACTGGGGATCTTGAGAGATCTTTTGAGGGTAAGGGAAGATTATTATAGTTCAATTTAAATTAGGATTTCTATTTTTTAATAAAGAATTTTTATTTTACTAATTGTTCTCCAGTTCTGGGAATTGAACACATGGTCTCTCACATGCTATGCAAGTGTTTTACCACTGAGCTACACTTGAGGCCCTTTATATATGGTTTTACCCACGATGCTCTCTCTAACCTACAGTTGTCTTCCCTCTACTCCTTTGTTTGATACATTTTCAAGGTTTCCAATGAATCATGATTTCCTTAACCGATAATTGGCTTGAGTCTGATTCTTCTGCATGTGTTTATTGATTTTGCAGTTCTTTACCTCTTGGACATTGTTTAGTTATCTTTCATAATCATTTCATTAGTATCTGCCTTTTCCACTAGGTCGCAAATTCCTGAAGGGCAACATTGTGATGCTTTTGTGTCTCACTGTGTTGACTGCAGAATTCAGTGAATTTCCTGGCACCATGTCCTCTAGAGACTGACAATATCAAAATCATGCACCAGGTACGGCTAGCTGTGGATCCAAGACACGCTACTATCTTTTGGCATCTCCTAGGCAGTTATCAGTAGCAGAAGCAAGAAAGAGAAGAGGGCTCATTGTGCTGAGTGCTAATTACAGGGATCTTATGGACAACTCTGCTCTACTCTCTTCCTGTCATCTATCACTGAATGAGGCAATGAAGACTCTATGCAAATGTACAAATGCTATCACTTATTCCAAGCTTAGTGTATAATTTTGAGGAATCAGAGGGGTTGTCAAGAAAATGACAAAAAGCTTCTCATATTTTTGTTACTTTTCTGACTTTTTTAATGAGGAAACTTCTAAGAGGGGCTGGCAGGAAGGGAAGAAGAGGAAGTACAATGCTGAAGAGAGAGGACAGCTATAGAGTCAGACACATCTGGATTGCCTTTCCAAATCCAATTAAGGAAATATTTGGATAGGTCAACTTTGCCTATTTTCTCCACATTTTTATCAATACATATTAAATTAAAAGCATTTTAATGCAGATTAGAAGGGTTTCATTTTGGTAGATTTGTGCACACACATAACATACTTCAATCATTTCCCCTGTTCTGGTCAGAACTTAGATGTCCTCCCAAAGCCTCATGTGCTCATAGGTGGGGCTTTTCAGAGGTGACTGGAATATGAGTTAACGGTGTGTAATAACTAAGTTTGTTTAGCATAGTTCTGGGCATGGCTAATGGAAATACCTACTCTCGATGTGGGTGGCACCATCTAATAGGTTTATAGCCTGCATGGAATAAAAGAGAAAGGAAGACTCAATGATTTTGTTTACTGCTTCCTGTAAGCCGTGCCATAGACTGTTTCTCCTCTGTGATGCCCCTCTTCAATGTTCCTCCCTGCCTTAGTGCCAGGTGACTATGGATTGAAACCTCTATAAACTGTGAGCCAAAATAAACCTTTCCTCCTTTAACTTGTGAATGTGGGGTATTTTGTCTCAACAATGAGAAAAGTAATTAAGACCCTCCCCATCACCCTCCTTCCCCTACCATACACACTAGTTTCACACTGGGGATAGGGTTTCAATGTGTATAATGTATTTTGATCATATTCATGACTTCTGTTACCTGGAATTTCAACAGGTCTTTTTCAAAGTTTTAATTTTGACATCTACAACATGGGCATGACTCTATTTCCTATAATTTTTTGTGAGTCATAAGTAAAATAATGTGAAGTGCCTAACACAGTGCCTTGTATATACAGTGTACTCAAAAAATTTTAGTTTTGCAGAGGCTCTGAACTCCTTGCAGCCAGACTCAAGGCCCTGGTGGTGCCACACTCTGGAGTGTGCTTTGCCAAGCCACATGGGTCCCGGGAATTCTGACGCACACCCAGTAAGGCGGAGGGTCCAGTGACACACTCCGGGAGTGCACCCTCAGTAGCTGCACAGAGGATCGAGCTCTACACAGCCCAGCATCCCAGCAGACCCATCAGGGGAACACCCAGCCAGCCTTGCACGACACAGAGGTACTGAGCCTAGCCCAGCCCAGAGCCCCAGAGCCGCTCATCAGGGAGCAGGCAGTGTAGCTGCAGGGCCTCGGAGAACTTGAGCTCTGTCCATTAGAGCACAAGGTGCAAGTGCCATTGTTCAGGGTTGCAGCTGTGCTGCAGGTCCTAGAGGTTGAGAACCCCACCCAACCAGGAGCAAGGCCAGGCACTATATGCCTGGGACAAGCCTGGGCTTGTTCTGTGCTCCACAGGCTCTGAATTCCTCAAGCCAGACTCAAGGTCCTGGTGGTGCCACACTCTTGGGTCTGCTCCACCTAGACACCTGGGTTCTGGACATGCCAAACTCCACCCACCCAGGCTGAAGGTCCAGTGACACACCCCATGGGTGCAAAGGTCCTGAACACTACATAGCCAGGTTTTAGGCCCTGGCAACAAGCTCCAAGGGTGTGACCCTGCTAGCTGCAGGGAGGATACAAACTTTGCCCAGCCCAGCATCGCAGAGCAACCCAACAAAGTACATCAAGGGAATACATGGGCAGCCTCACAGACCACAGAACACAAGGATCCAGTGCCATGATCTAGGTGTGTGCCCTGGCTAGCCATGGGGACATTGGAGGATTGAAGCCATACCCAGCATAGTGTTCTAGTGCAATCCATCGAGAGGTTGCTTGCCCAGTCACACAAGTCCCAGAAGAAAATGACAAAGCACAAGAGAAAGAGGCAGTCTCAGTTCCCCAGCCAACTGAGAATAAACCCAAGAAACACTGAAATGGAAGACACTGGGAGTCACAAAACTGAACTTTCTGCAATGACAACAATTGAAGTAAAGAAAAAACTCCATGAAACTATACAGAAACTCAAATCAGAAATAATCTCTCAGCTTAAAAATGAAAATAAAATCATTATGAAACAAATGCTGTGTGCATCTAAAGAAGATCAAAATAAAAAAATAGAAGAACATAAGAAAATGTTGGAAACTTTGAATGAACAAAATAAGACACAAATAGAATGCTTGAAACAGATTCAAAGGGAAATTCAGGAAATTAAAAATTCCATTGAAAGTTGGCAAAACCGCTTGAATGAAGCTGAAGATAGAATCTCAAACCTTGAAAACAGCATGGAAGCTTAAAATCATGAAAGAAAAGATCTCTTAAAAGTAACAAGGAACCAGGAAATGACAATTCAACAGCTGCAAGATGATGCCAAGAGAAATAACATAAGATTAATAGGCGTCAATGAAAAAGGAGGGGTCAATTCTAATGACCTGCAAAGACTATTTACAGAAATAATAGCAGAAAATTTTCCAAACGCAGGAAGAGAATCTGATATACAAGTAAGTAAGGCACACAGAAAACCAATTAACCATAACCAAAATGAATCTTCACCCAGACATATAATAATTAGGGTATCAGAAATACAGCACAAGCACAAAATACTAAAGACTGTCAGAGAAAAGAAACAGATCACCTATGAAGGAAAGCCTATCACAATCATGGCAGACTTCTCGACACAAACCTTTAAGTCAAGAAGAACTTGGAGTGAAGTATTTCAAATCATGAAAGAAAACAACTTTCAACCCAGATTGATGAATCCTGCAAAACTATCTTTAAAAATTGATGGAGAAATAAGATACTTCCATGACAAACAACAGCTAAAGGAATTTATGGCCACCAAACCAACACTACAAAGAGTGCTGAAAGACATTCTAGAAAGAGATGAAGATAGCTAAAATCTTAAGAACAGCAACAAAAGAAACCCCTAAGCAGGGCAAACAATTAAACAGAAAATATAGAAAACCAACAACAGAAAGATATCATGACAGGGATGAGCCAGTACATATCAGTTATATCAATCAATATAAATGGTCTCAACTCACCAATAAAAAGAAACAGACTGGCAGAGTGTGTTAAGAAACAAAATTCAACAATATGCCATGTACAAGACACACGTTTAACTCAAAAGGAAACTAACAGACTAAAAATCCAAGGTTGGAAAACAATACCCCATACAACAGCAACCCCCAAAAAAGCAGGTGTAGCTATTATGTTTGCACACAATGTGAACTTCAAACCAAAAATGATCAAAAGAGATAAAGAAGGTCACTACATACCTGTTAGGGGAAAACTTCAAGAGGAAGAGATTACAATCATAAATATATATGCACCAAATATGGTAACACCCAACTATGTAAGACAATTCGTAATACACATGAAAAACCAAATGAACAATAATACAGTTATAATAGGGAACCTTAACAGCCCACTGTCACAGAGAGACAGATCAACCAAAGAAAAAATCAGCAAAGAAGTAACAGAACTGAATCAAACTTGTGAACAAATGGACCTTGTAGATGTGTACTGAGTGCTCCACCCATCAACATCAGAATACACATTTTTCACAGCTGCAGATGGGCCATTCTCTAAAATAGATCATATACTGATCCACAGAACATTCTTAAGTAAATGCAAAGGAACTGAAATAATTCCATGCATTTTATCTTAACATAGCACAATAAAATTGGAAATTAATGACAAAAAACACACAAGGACCCCATACACACATGCAAATTAAATAACATGCTCATAAACAATCAATGGGTCACAGAAGACATTAAAGAAGTAATTAAACAATATCTACAATCAAATGAAAATTCAAATACGAATTACTGGAAACTGTGGGAAATAATGAAAGCAGTCCTCAGAGGGAAATTTATAACACTAAACTCCCACATCAGAAAAAATGAAAGAACACACATGAACAACCTAATGATGCATCTTACATTTCTAGAAAAAGAAGAGCAAGTCAAGTTCAAAGCCCAAAGAAGGGAGAAAATTATCAAGATCAGAACAGAAATTAATGCAATTGAAACTAAGAAAACAGTACCAAGAATTAATGAATCAAAGAGTTGGCCCTTTGAAAGAATAAATAAAATTGAGAAACCCCTAGCCAACCTTATCAAAAAGAGGAATGAGAAAGCTTAGATTCATGCAATAAGAAATAAAAAGGGTGAAATCACTACAGACCCTGTGAAAATACAGAAGATCATCAACACCTACTTCAAAAACTTTTACTCACATAGATTCGATAATGCAGAAGAAACGGACAGATTCCTAGAAACCTATGAATTACCAAAGCTGAATCAAGAAGAGGCAAAACTGCTGAATAACCCAATTTCAGCTAATGAAATTGAAAATGTAATTAGAATCTCACCAACAAGGAAAGCCCAGGTCCTGATGGATTCACTGCTGAATTGTACAAGAAATTTAGGGAAGACTTAATGCCAACACTCCTCAAACTCTTCAATGAAATTGAAAGGGAATCAAGTCTCCCTAACCCATTCTTGGAAACAAGTATTACCCTAATACCAAAACTAGAGAAAGACCTAACCAAAAAAGAAAATTACAGGCCAATCTCCCTAATGAACAAAGATGCAAAAATCCTCAATAAAATACTGGCAAATAGAATACAGCAAGTTATCAGGAAGATTATACACCATGATCAAGTGGGATTCATCCCAGGAATGCAGGGATGGTTCAACATATGCAAATCAATAAATGTAATACACCATATCAACAGGGCCAAGGACAAGAATCACATGATCATCTCAATAGATGCAGAAAAAGCTTTTGACAAAGTCCAACACTCATTCATGATAAAAACCCTACAGAAAATCAGAATAGGTAGTCCCAACCTCAACCTGATAAAAGCCATATATAATAAATGAACAGCCAACATCTTACTAAATGGACAAAAACTGAAAACTGTCAACCTAAAAGCAGGAGTAAGACAAGGATGTGCACTATCACTACTCCTATTCAATATAGTTCTGGAAATATTAGCCAGAGCAATTAGACACGAGAAAGAAATAAAGGGAATAAGGATAAGAAAGGAAGAAGTAAAATTATCACTATTTGCAGATGATATGAAACTCTACATAGAAGACCCCCAAAAATCCATTGAAAGACTTCTAGATTTAATGAACAAATTTAGTAATGCTGCTGGATACAAGGTGAACACTCAATAATCAATAGCATTCCTGTACACAAACAACGAAGTCACTAAGTGGGAAATAAGGGAAACCAAAACCCTCACTATAGCATCCAAAAAAATTAAATACTTAGGAATCAATCTAACAAAGGAAGCAAAAGATTTATATGGTGAAAATTATATTACTGTGAAAAAGGAAATCAAATTGGATTTCAGAAAGATATTCCCTGTTCATGGATAGGAAAATGGTCATTCTCCCAAAATTGTTATACAGATTTAATGCAATCCCAATCAAAATACCACTTGCATACCTCAAAGAGCTAGAGAAATCATTCCTGAAATTCATCTGGAACCAGAAGAAACCTAGAACAGCAAAGGCAATTCTGGACAACAAAGGTAAGTCAGGAGGCATCACAATCCCTGACTTGAAATTATACTACAAAGTTACTGTGATAAAATCAGCATGGTACTGGAATCAAAACTGACCTGAAGATCAATGGAATAGATTAGAAGATACAGCCACAAAAACAAACACACTCAGCTACCTCATCTTCTACAAAGGTGCCAAACATGTACATTGGAAAAAAGATAGCCTCTTTAACAAGTGTTGCTGGAAAAACTGGCTTTCTCTATGCTGCAAAATAAAACTAGATCCATGTCTATCACCATGAACTAAAATAAAGTCAAAGTGGATCAAAGATCTGAATATTAAAACAGAGACACTACATTTGCTGGAAGACAAAATAGGTAAAAATCTTGATGACATAGGAGTAGGCAGAGAATTCATTAACAAAAATCAAACTGCAAGGGAAACACTTCCCAGAATCAACAACTAGGATCTCGTCTTACTAAAACGTTTTGGGTGTCAAAGGAAATCTCCAACAGAGTGAAGAAAAAACCCACAAACTGGGAAAATATCTTAGTCAATCGTCCATCAGACAAAGGACTTCTATCTAAAGCATATAAAGAATTAAAAGAAATCAGGCCCCCAAAATACAAGGAACCAATCCAAAAATGGGAATCTAAAATGAATACACATTTCTCAGAGAAAGAAATACAAATGGTAAATAAATATATGAAATAATGTTCAACATCAATGGTTATTCAGGAAGTGCAAATTAAAACAGCACTGAGATTCCATCTCACTCCAGAAAGAATGGCCAAGACTAAAATATAAAACAATAACAAATGCTGGAGGGGCTGTGGGGAAAAAGGAACTCTACTCCACTGTTGATGGGAGTGTAGACTCGTACAACCACTATGGAAATCACTGTGGAGATTCCTCAAGAAGCTAGGATTAGAGATCCCATTCAACCCAGCTATCCCACTTCTGAGCATTTTCCCAGAAGAATTCAAAATATCATACCACAGTGGTATCTGTGCACCCATGTTTATAGCAACCCAATTTGTAATAGCCATATCTTGGAAACAACCCAAGTGCCCATCAATCAAAGAATGGAGAAAAAAAGTTGTGGTATTTTTATACAATGGAGTACTACTCAGCTATTAAGAAAGACTGCATTGAGACTTTTATAAGTAAATGGTCCCGACTTGAGACCATACTCATAAGTGAGATAAATCAACTCACATGTGTAAATACTGTATTGTCTCCCTAGTGTAAGAAACTGAAAAAGTATATATGATCCAAAATCTACAATAAATACTATGTAAGGGTAAAAAACAGCTCAAAGAGCAAAAGTAATTGGGAAGGGAAAAGGGGGAAAGAGAAAAGGGAAAAGGAAAAGATATAAATCTGTATATATGTATATGTAAGATAACTAAAACGGACACACTGCTGAATGTATTCATTATTGAGAAAGAAAAATTAATGCTCATTTGATTAGGTCAATTTTACATGTCTATATCTGTTAATGTAAGTAACCATTTTAAAGATAACGATACGCAATATTGCAACCATTGTCAAGTTTCTATCATCCTGCTTTGTAAAACTGCAGTTACTGTTGTGCATTTACTCTAGTCATTTGTTTGTCTCTTTTGCTTGTTGTCTTTGTTATATATGTCTTTTTTTTTCTTTCTTTGCTTAAATAAAAATAAATAAATAAATAAATAAAGGATAATTAGCACAGGACTTTGCCTTAGAACTCAGTGGCCTCCTGGCAAAACTTAATGCAGAGCATATCCTGTCGGCCTCTGTCTCCAGGCCAGTGTCTGCAGACACATCTCTGGAACAGCACTGGTGTCAGGAGGAGTCGTGCTGCCCCAGTCTATCAAACTATTCTAGTCAGCATCACCTGGGGCTTGTAGCAGCAGCCCTGGGCCGCAAGTCCACCTCAGCAGTAGGCAGCCCTTAGCTCTCTGGGCCTTGGGGCTTCCCCATGCTGGGTTAGTCTTGGCAGGCTCTCGGCGCAGGATGTGTAGTAGGCAGCTCTCCTGTCTCTGAGACACCTCCCTCCCTTCTCACATACCCCCCTGTTCCTTTCCTTACTCCCTTCGTCCCAGCATCAGAGTGTACGCAAACACATACACACAGACACACTCACACACACATTTCCCAAGAGGTTGAATTTATTTTCACCATCACTTCAAATTGTTGATGTAAACTTTCCTGACTACCTCAACGGATAGTTCTGGAGATTTTGTGGGCAGCCTTGAGGTTTCTGGTCTCTGGTCACTGGCTTCCCAGATCACTGCTGGGCATGGTGGAGGCCCCATACTGTGTTGGCTCTCTCGCTTTCTTCACTTTACCAGAGATGGTTGGTACTCTGGGGG
This sequence comes from Dasyprocta punctata, assembly GCA_004363535.1. Lineage (NCBI taxonomy): Eukaryota > Metazoa > Chordata > Mammalia > Rodentia > Dasyproctidae > Dasyprocta > Dasyprocta punctata. Next base: position 22,209 of record RJWM01030546.1, read on the forward strand.
AGGCTTTTTACTTCAAAATCCCTTGAAGGGGTCTTTGTGCCTTCCTTGTTTTCTTGGGCATCTGGAAGGACATGAAGATATCACAGGAGTGAACTGGTTTGGAGAAGAAGGTGGATGAAGGAATGGAACAGGGGCTTCAGAAGAAGGGGTACAGTCTGCTGAAAAGGTAAGAGTCTTCTTGAGGAGTGTCAAGGGGAACAAAGGGAAGGAGCTGGGATGATCTACTCACCTTGCCCTTGAATTTAGGTGATGAAGGAGTCCTTCTTGCCTCTCTCATGAGGGTGCTTAGACCTGCTTGTTCAATATCTGCCTTAGGCACTGTTGATTTTCGGCCCGTCTTTCTCACTATGTGCCTCCAGGTAGGTCTACCCCAGGTGGGCCTGACCTCCCTTTACATACCTCTCCCTTATATACCTTAAACACCATTGGTTTTGTTTGGTCATGAAGCCACTAGCTAATGGTAGCTATCCAGGGAGGGGCTTATACACCATAAAGCATCATTCATCCATGGGGAAGAGAGGGGTATGATGAGCCCAACTTGTACCGTGGAGAAAGGAGGGATCTGCTCAGCATTCACAAAAATCTCTCCTACACCTATCTTCTACCCCTCTTATCTGCCTGTCCTCAATACCAATGGATCAGGAATCATGGAGAGAGGGTGATTCAGTCACAGTCTTCCCCAGGACACCCCTTGCAGTGGTACATTCTTTCCTTCCTTGTCTCCACCATTACCTGAATTTCCTCTCTGCTAACCTGGCCACAGCTAAGACCATGTGAAGATTTTCACATCCTTCACTCCTACAAATGTCCAAATGTTGGAAAATTTTAAAAAGGCTCATGAATAGAAGAGTCATATGGGGGGGGGGCCGCTGGGATCTCAAGAGAAAGAACTCATTGGACTGAATCAACATTAAATATCACTTTTTGATTTTATAGTTCAATAAGAAAGCAATATCTACCCGAATTTCCACCCTCAAATTTCAGTCAGTGGGAGGAAGATCCCATCTTCCTACCTTCTGACACACCCTCCTGTTCCCATAGCCCCTCCTTCAGTTGCCTTCCTCCCTCTGTTCCCCCTTCCTCCCTCTCTCCCTTCT
>RJWM01030547.1:0-23304 GCA_004363535.1 Dasyprocta punctata
GAAGAAAGAAAGTAGGAATTAGTTCATTATAACTTCATTTCAAAGAAATAAAGATATCTTAGTTTATGCTGGGTACTGCAGAAATAAAGCTAAAATAATGATTTAAAACATTTAAAATTGGGTTAATTTTCTTACACAAGATATAGCACACCCTTTTAATTAATTTTTATAGCAGATCTGTGTAGAACATCAAATTTCCTTTCTACTATTAACAAATTGAAACTTTAAGAGTTAGTTTGGAATGAAGTCAAAAATACAAACTTGGATTTAATATTCATAATATTTTGCTACTTTAAAATAATATCCTAGGGCTATTTCTCCTGAAATCTGTACCAGAATGCAGATTCTCCCAATCTTATTATTCAAATAATATTAAAAACTATAAAAATGGAGAAACAGATTAACGTTAAATAATTACAAAAGCAAATGAGTTTTGTCTGAAAGAAGCAGACAATTTTTCAACAACTTTAGGGTGTGCTTCTCTAGTGCCTGACAAATTTACAGTAATGAATGTCAAAGTTTTTAAGATGATTTTACATACTCACACCCAAGAATAAACTGACACAAACCTAATACTTTGTCATTTTAAACTCCTAAAATGGAACATATATATTTACCTTTAGAAAAATAAGATGGCTTTTGTTGCTAAGAAACCTTCATGCTTCCCATTTAAAAGTGATTACTAGACAAATTTTATGACAAGGTAATTCTAGTCTCTCTTATGCTATTGAAATCACTAGTCATTATCACACTGGCATTATCTAGGCCAAATTTGCATGCTACACACAGGAACTGATTTCACTGCCATACTTTTGAAGGAGAAAATAGATCACATTTTATCCTAATGATTGAATGATAGATGTATAATACTATAGAAACCAAAAAACTAGTAACAGTAAAAAGACATCAGTGGTGGAATCATGAATCTTGTGCCCCTCTGGAACCCAGTATGGAAAATGTCTTTACAGAGGCATTCCAGGAGCAGCCACATAAGCAACTGTGGAAGAGGAAGAGTTTCCTTGGACAGCTTGAGAACGTTGTCAATAGCAACAGTTCTGTGGCTTTCACGAATGAGTTCAGTTATTAGCAACTGATCTCTACTTGTTTCGGCAAAAATAGGTTTGTATTATATGAAAACATGAGTACACATGAGGTGGAAAAATAGAAACATAGGATGAATATTAATTCCTAAGCAGTTAGGCAGTAGTAATAAAATTTTAAAGATGAATCATAATGCTATGAAACTGAAAGACCATGACTTATCTTAAAATATACTTTCAAAAACTATATTCCTTAAAAATAGAAATTTAAAGATCTGGTTTCTTTCATTTAAATTATAGTTTAAAAAGCATATTCTAGGTCAGTTTATTTGCAGAATATTTGTTCTGATCTTCAAAATACAGCTTGTCTAGCGTTGTTGTCCCTGTCTTTCCCTCAGTACATGGTGTTGCAGGACTCTTCATGCCAGAGCTCAGGGATGAAATCAGCTCTGATTTCTGTTGCTGTAACATCCAACAAATTCCTAAAAGGAATACTCTTTCCACTCTTGGTCACTGAAGAGATGTGGTCTTGCTTCTGTTTTAAAATAAGAAGTTACTCTTTCCCTTTTTCTTGTAAATACTCCTTACCTATGAGTAGTTCAATAAGAGACCTCTGTTTTCCTTGATTTGGAAATGGAAAAGCAGAATGCAACCTCTCCTCCCAAGAGAAGACAACAGCCAAAATTAAATGTACTGCAATACTTTCCTTTTGAGGTTGATCTACTTTTCTTTTTCTGTCTTAGCTTTAAGGGTGTTTGGATTGGTAGTACAACAGTTTTCTTATTATGTCCCCTGGGATAATTTTTAGACCTCTTCAGAATACTTAATGTTTTGGGATTTGTTTATTTGTTTGTTTTGTTTTCTTTGTTTTTGTACCAGAAATCAAACTAAGAATCTTGCACTTGCCAGGCAGGGACTAGTGCTACTGAGCTATATCCCTGGCCCAGTGTTCTGTTTCTGGCTGTGGAATTTTAACTAAAATTCTAAGAACCATTTTCTTGAAATCACATTCAATGTCCTATTACTCTAGTTTAAAATAATCCATATGTGTTCTGATATCTTCATTCATTTTAGGTGTTCTGCTTCTGAACAATTGAAAATTACTCCAATTAAGGTGCTTTTCAACTTCAAAATCTTTTACAAACACTCATTAATTACAACTACACATGTAGTCAGCTAATGATCTGGGAACTCTCAGGGGTCTTCTGACTTTATGTTTCAAAAGACATGATGATTAGCAAGCCTTCCTTCTTCTTCAGCATAGAAGTAGATCTGAGTGTCAAACACATAGAATAAAATCCTCTGCTCTCTTCTCCATGTTCTTACCATCCTTCCTTTCTCCCATGTTTCTTCACTTACTTCTTGTTTACAATTTTACTGAAGGATAGATAGTTTGAGTCTTTTTTTTTTCAGCTGTGAAGAAAACATCTATCTGATTTCACAGCATGATCATGGGAGAGAAGACAACTTTTGCCTGCCCTCACTCAAAGCTTATAATTGTGAGTCTGGAAGGAAAACCAAGGACTTCAATAGCAGTTGCTGATTTGACACAAAAATATTCCCTAAATTTACAGTCATCCCATCAGAAACAAGACCACTTTTATCCCATAAATAGTTGTGATGATTTGAAACACTTCATCCCCTAAGACCAGGGAAGAAAATAAAATTGAAAATGTAGACCTCTGTATTTTTGCAGGTGGAGTTTACAACACTTTTAATGTCTACTTTCCAATCTGCTTTCTAATTAACTTTCATAGTTATGTTAATGGAGCAATTGTAGCCCTAGTACTCTGATGAGAAACTGGGCATTTTCTTAGTCTTTCCATTGTCTTACTTTAGTGATAAAAATACAAGTCAAACCTTTCTTTCTGGAAGGAGCATGTCCATGCACTGACTGACACAACTTCTGTAACTCCTATCCAAGAGACAAATTCCATAATGATATAGCTTTGGATTTACTGTGGCTTTATATTTCTGACATACTACAACAACGAAAGCAAATAATGTATAATGAGACCCTTTCCAGAAACTATCTTCCCAGGATCGTGGGAAGATGTCCGAATGCTCCAATAGGTATATTTTACAGATCTTCCCATATTAGAGCTTACAAAGTGGGAAATAAATGCCAATATTCAGATTTACAGTGAAAATAGGGTCACACATGTCACACACTAAACTTTTTATCTACATCTAGTGGATCCTGTTACTACCTTACTTGCCTTGAGGTACAGACAGGATATCACACATCTTATTCTCCCAGGGGTAGGGGTATAGTCACCTAAAATAGAGAAAGCAATTTGTACAAACACAAAGATTATGGAATCACCTTAAAATCTCTGACTCACAAGTAGGCTCTGACAAGAACGGGAGTGGCAGTTTTTTAACATAATGCATACCAACACAGATTTTCACAAAAAAATGAAAAAGAAAAAAGAAAAATGTATTTCAAATAAAATAATTAAGTAATTCTCCAGTAATTTGTCCTAGTAGAATGAAGCTATGTGAATTACCTGAAAGGAAATTAAAAATAATGAACAGAAAGATGCTTACAATGGTCAGTAGAGTAACTTAAGAATAAACTAATAATTTTGACAAGGTGTGAAAAAATGTTAAAAAAATTAAAGAACGGAAGAAAAGTATAACTCAATTAAACAATTCACTAGAAGAGTTCCAAAACCAAATACACCAAACAGAAAAAAGAATCATAGAACTTGAGAATTGATCTCTGAAATGATCCAATCTGAGCAGTAAAGGAAAGAAAAAGAATGAAGGTAATTTAAGAGATTTATGGAACAACAGTAAATACAACAACTGAAGCTATAATAATTTGATAAGAGGCACAGACCAAAATATGCTAATTGTGGCAACAAAACTGTAAATTATGGAGAGGGATAAAATTGTAGATACTGTACATGTGATCAACATTAAGTTATTATATAACTTAATGTATCTTGTCAACAGTAGATGTTTTCTTCAAACTCAAGGATATCCATAAAGCAAAATACTATGAGAGATACACAAAAGATGACAAAATATCCAAAATATACTATTAAACAAAGTCTCTAAACCACTAAGAAAACAAGAGAGAGAAAAGGAAATGAAAGATGTACAAAACCTTGAGAAAACAATTAATTAAGTGGTAATAAAAGTTCTTATCATTAATTTATTTAAATGTAAATGAGTTACATTCAATAGTCAAAGAGCAAATATAGATTGGCTTAAAAAAAGAATCAATATTTGTTGCAATGACAACAACAACCACAAAAACTTTGATTCACTTTTGAGGACACTTCTTTACAGATAGAAAAGGTCCTAAACAGTATTCCATTCAAATGGAAACCTAAGAGAGCAAGAGCGGAAGATACCTTCATATCAGACAATATAAATTTTAGAACAAATCTATGAAAAAGTTCATTGTATGGGAATGAAAGAATTAATGTATCAAGCCAGTATAAGATTACATATAAAAATATAGGCAATATTGGCACACTTAAATACATGAAGTAAATATTAAAATACATGAAGAAAAACATAACCTGCAATGCAATAATGGAGGATTTCAATACCCTACTTCAACAGTACATAGATTTTCCAGATGGAAAATCAATAAGGAATCACTGGACTTGAACTATATATTAGACCAAATGGACCTGAACACTATTGACTCACACAACCCATTTCATCACACAGCAACAGAATAGAAAAGAGAAGAAAAAAAATTAAGCTCAACATTCAAATATGCAAATAAGAATGAATGGAGCAGAATTAATTGAAATAAAAAATAGATAAATCCCTATTAATGAATATGCTACCAATATTTAAGCAGGAACAAATCATTAATTTCACCAGAGTGAAAAGAAGATTGAATAATTAATTAAATGCATCTCATTAAATAAAAACCCAGGACCAGATGGCTTTATTGCTGAATTCTACCAAACATGTAAAGAATTAATACTAGTACTTTTTAAGTCTTTCCAAACATTAAAGAAGAGGAAATAATTCCAGAGTAATTTTATGAGACCAGGATTCTCCCAATATCAAAGCTAAACAAATATAATGTTCTAAAAATAAAAGTTACTGGTAAATAAGTTTCAATGGTACATTTGAAGAATCTATCATTGTAATCAAGTGGGATTCCCTCCTGAGATGCAAAGATGGTATAACACATATAAGCCAATAAAAGTAATTTACCATATTAACAGAAAGGCAAAAACCATATGACCATCTTGATAGATACAGTAAAAGCATTTAATAAAATCCAATATATTTCACAATATCTCTTAACAAATTAACTTTTGAAAAAATGTACATCAGTAAAATAATTGTGATATGTTATAAGCTCCCCCAGCTCATTATGTACACAATGATTTTTTTTCTCTACCATCATCAGAAATAACATATGATAGCCTACTCTCACCATTTTTGTTCAGTAAAGTATTGATAATTCTAGTCAGAGTAATGGCGTTCACATAGTAAAGAGTAAATAAAAAAGTATATAGTTGCTGAGTTCATGAACACACATACAAGGCTAACACTTGTTAGGAAATTTAGTAAAAATTCTTTATGCAACATCAACTTACAAAACTCAGCAGAACAACTATATAAAAATCATGCACAAGTATATAAAAATAAATTAAGGAAACATTCTCATTTATAATAATAACCAAAACAGAAAAAATGCTTAGATGTAAATGGAACTAAGGAGGTTAAAGATCTATATTCAGAAATCTATAAAACAGTGATGAAAGACTTTGAAAAAGACACAAATAAGTAGAAAAACACAAATATGTTGGTAGTCTGGAAACTTCAATATTCCTACAATGCCCATATATTCTAAGGTGCAATCCTTATCAATATTCTAATAATGTTTCATTTAGAAATAGAGGATAATGCCCTAAAAGTAGTGTAGAACCAAAGAAGAACTCAAATTGTTAAAGCAATACAGTATAAACTAAAAAGAAAAGGCAGAAACTATCACATGACTGATTTTTAAAACTCTGTTACTATGATATAGTAATGAAAATAGCATGGAACCTGTTCACAGAGTTCTTTACCAATGGAATAGCATCAAAGAGCCATAAATAAACCTAAACTTTTCTTTCTTTTTAAGAGAAAAAAAGACACAGAAAAGAAACACAAAAGGAAAACAGACAAACAAATGACAACAGCAAATCCAAAACAGTAACATTATAGGTTTATAAAACAAGGTGATAGGAACTTGACAATGGTTACAATATTGCATATCATTACCTTCAACACGGTCATTTACATTAACAGATGTAGACATATAAAATTGATCTAATCATAAACCTAAACGTTTCTGTGAGCAATTTTTGACAAAGTTGCCATAGTACTTATAGAAAGAGGTAGTCTTATTAACACTACATATGGTGTGAGGAAGACTGAGCAGAAAAATGAAAATGGACTGTTGTACAAGGATCAATTCAATATGAATTAAATGATTTAAAGAGCTACTCCACTGAAACACTAGTCAAAAAAAGAAAAAAAGAAAGAAAGAAAGAAAGAAAGAAAGAAAGAAAGAAAGAAAGAAAGAAAGAGAAAGAAAAGAGAAAGGAAGGAAGGAAGGAAGGAAGGAAGGAAGGAAGGAAGGAAGGAAGAAGGAAAGAAAGGAGAAAAGCTACCTGGCATACATTGATCAGGGAAATTATTTTTTGATATGAACCCCAAAGCTATAGCCCACAAAAGCAGAATTTGACAAATGAAATTATGTCAAACTAATTATCTTCAGTGCAGCAAAGGAAATAACTAACAGAGTGAAGATACTATGCACAGTCGAAGAGAAGATATTGGCATGCCATAGATCTGATAAGGGATGTCCTCATTAGATTCTGATTGTCCCCAAAAAGTCCAAGTTTTAAAGACTTGATTCTTAGCTCAGGCTACTATTGGGAGGTGGAGGAAATTTTGTTAGGCAGGGTGTGGTGGAAGTTAGACCACTGTTGATGTGCTCTTGACAGTGACACTATGACCCTGCACCCTTTTTGTCTCTGCCTTTGCTTCCTGGCTACCATGAGATGACCAGGCCCTCTGTATCTTGAAATCCTGCCATGATACACTATGGTACTATAGGATTAAAGCAGTAGGGTCAACCAATCACAGACTAGATTCTAAACTGTGAGCCAGACAAACCTGGTTCTTTTAAATTAACTATCTTGAATATTTTATCACAGTAATGGAAAGATAACTGTCTCAGAGAACTAATATCTAAAATGTGCAAAGTACTGAAACTACTCAATAACAAGAAAAGAAGCCTATTGAAAAAAGGCAATGAACCTAAACAGATATTTCTCAAAAGAAGTCATATGAATGGCCAACAGATACGTGAAAATGTTGAACGTCCCTAATCAGAGAAATACAAATTAAAACCACAATGTGATAGAAATTCACACCTATTAGACTGGTTATTATCATACATATGAAAAATAATGAGTCTTGGTGTCAATGTTGAGACAGAATCCTGTACACACTGTGGATTATACACTGGGAATGTAATTAGTACGTAGTTTCGGAAAACGATATGGATATACCCTCATGTTCATTCAGCATTTATTCACAATAGCCAAGAAACAGCCAATATATCCAAACTGTCCAGAAATGAATGGTTTTTAAAACGTGACATTCATGCAGATTATATTCAAAGTTTGGGAATCAGTCTTTGACTGCATGGATGAAACCAGAAGAAATTACACTAAGGGAATTAAGGTGAGCAGAGAAAGGCAAGTATCATGTGTATTTACTCATATGTGAATCCAAACCAACAAACTTCTAGAAGGAGAGTATTAGAATGGTGGTTAAAAGAGACAGGACAAGGTGAGTCATTGTTTAAAGGGTACAAAGTTTCTGTTGAGCCAAATAGGTGCTAGTGAACTATGACATACAAAGGGTCTATAGTTAATGATAATGTGTTACACCTCAAAATGGCAAAAATGGTCAATTTTAAATGTTTTAATTGGCAAGATAATTCTTTGAGATGACACATGCTACTAACCTGATTTTATTACTTCACAATTTATGCATGTTTAACAAAATCATATTGTAATTGACAAACATATGTATATGATTATTTTCAATCAAAAATAAATATTAATGTTAATGGCTTAGCATAGATATTATTTCAATGAATATCTTTTCAACTAAGTAGTTTACTTTTAATTCAAGTTATAAAATACATCTTTTCCTCCAGAATTAAGATTAAAAAATTAGAGCTTCAAGGGAAATTGTCTACCTTGGTGCTATGCTTTCAGCTGAGAATATGAATCAAATCACAATGAAATATTAGCACCTAATACATACGAAAAAGTTCATATATAATAGTAAGCTAACGAATATAAACTAAGAACCAATGGATCACATTTCAAGCACAACAGCTATTGTTGGAGACTGTAGGAAAATAAACTAACTTATTTTCTTCTTGGGGAGTGAAAGGTAGTAGTGGCTTCATGTGAAATAATTTGACTTATCTACAAAATTATACTCATTTTAATTCTATAAGTTATCCTCAAGAAAATAATATGTAATTATTTCTATAAAGAAGTTAAAATGAACATGCAATGAGAGTTAACATTAATAAAAAAAGCTATATTCTAAAAAAGTATGAAATTACAAAACTATGTAAAGGAATAATTTTTCTTGCACTGAAAAATAAGCATCATATCTACTTAAACAAAACAGTGGCAGTCACAAAAATCCATGTATGATATGATCCCATTTTATCACCCACCTATACACACACACACACACACACACACACACACACATATGTATGTATTTTTTGGTGAAGTGTTTTTATAAGAAAATATCTTGTATCTACAATTTAAAAACCTAAGGCTTTATAAATGTATCAAAATATTCAGTTCAGTATTTTCTTTGATATGATATTACAAAATGGACGGTTTTATTATACTTTAGTAATTTATTACTTCCATGTATATTTTGTTTTTCACTTAAAAATATATTTTACTTATCCATTTTCTTCTTGTGTTTACCTATATTTGTATGCATGTTATATATTCAACACACAGTATGTCAAATAGCTAAAATTATTTTTCCTTCATTTCCTATCTAGATTTCAATTTCAAATGACTATGATGATTGTAGTGCAACTAAGAAAAGAAGCCACACACAAAAAGAAAGTTTCCTCAAGTTTAGCTGGAAGTTATGAGATTAACTTTGGAAATGTTGAGTAGAAATGCTTATGTCATTTTCATGGTGGTGATGTTAGCAGGCATATTTAGGCATGGCTAGAAATAATGTTTGAGAAGTATGCTAAATTTTACCTATGCTCTGTAATACTGAAAAAGAGTCTTGTAAGGAATCCTCCTGCCATTCATATCAAGGAAATGACTTAATAAAAAGACGTAGATTGGGATAAGACTCCTGTCTCAGCCTCCTGCTTTATCTGGGAAGACTAGACATTAACTGTTGGTTCCAAATTCCCACTCTTTGCTGAAAAATAATTATAATTGTCCCCACTATCAATGAGAACAAAATGTTTGCTAACTGAACTTCAGTCAAGAGTCTCCTCTTTGCCTTTGGTCTCTTATCTTTGATCCGTTCTCAGCCTGAAGCAGTGTACAATTCATCTGAACAGATTTTTCTCTAATCCATTTAATCTTGTCACTTATTCATCTCACTTCCCTACACCTGATTCTTGCTAGCCTAGTATTTTCTGTCTGATTAAACACACACACACACACATACACACACACACACACACAAATATACACAATATTTTCTCTAACACTTGGGAAATTAATATACTTATGGTCTTAATATTCTCCCTACTGCAATCACCAGTAGATCCTGTGACAATACTCTCTTTCCCCTTGGATAAATTCTTGCCCATCCATTTATGCTTGACATCACGAGTATGAAGTACAAGAAAAAGTAGATAATTTGGCCAACTATGCATCATGAATCATCAATATTTAAAATGTAGAATAAGGAGGCTAGGGTTGGTTAGGCAATCATCTGAAGAACGCAATGAAAATGGGGATGTACGTGTGTGTGTGTGTGTGAGTGTGTGTGTGCACATGTGCAAGAATGTGAGTGAAAGAAAGAGACACACAGAGACACAGAATCTGAGAGTGACAGAGACAAAGGAAAGAGTGAGAGAGAGAAGGAAAGCGAGAGAAAGGACATTGTTAAATTCAAAGTTTTATTTTCTTGCCAGCTTCAAGGAAAAAGGGAGAACCTGGGAGGAATTAGAAAGCATTTAGTTCACTGACTGCTGCAATTTCCACTCCTTGATAGAACAACTACTTCTCACAAGAGAAATCACTAGTGTATATGAATATGCCATGGGCTGTCAAAGCTAACAGACTGAGTTTAAATATAGATGTGCTATTTATACTGAGTAACCCAGTATAAAACAGTAAAGGTAATAATAATAAAGTGGTTAATATATATTGAACAGTTATTCTGTTCTGGAATAACATTAAAACCCACTTTGTATTCTATCATCACAGTATCATAACCATTAAATAAAACAACTATTCTGAATATCTACATTTATTTATATAAAAATTTTGCCACCTGGAGGTTAGAAAAGAGGTCTGAGTTTATGTGAAAGATCAAGAATTTGAACCCAGACCCACTCTGCCCTTTCATTCCTGAACCAAACCTCTACATTATCTGGCTATCGTTTGTAAGTTAATTAACTTTGTTAAATTAGTTTTAAAGTGTTTTTTTTTTCTTTTGTAGATGTCTGGTAAGAATATACAACTCAAGTGTTTTAGGGGAAGGATTACATGAAGAAATAAAGTTATTAGCATACCACCCAGCACAAAGTAAAGCCTCAGAAAGTTTTAGCTCTTAATCTTTTGCAAGTGAGAATAATGTATCTCAGAAAGGAAAAGAAACTGCCTCAAGGTCATTCAGGTAGTAAGAAAAATAATTAGGATTCAAAGCTATGTCTCTCCAACCCAAAGTCTGTTCTTTTCCACCACAGCTTGCTGTCTCAAATGAGTGAGATAAATTGAATCTTGATTAATAAATGAAACAGTGCATTTGCTTTTATCATTCTGCTGCTCTGGGGAAGTATTTTCAACCAGTTCTCTTGTGGGAAGGGCAATGAGACCAACAGCACCTTATGTCTTAGCGATTGCTTCTCCATCTGGCATGATTGAATAAAGAGGCAAGACTAAGGAGGAAAATCAATTCACTCTCAGCTGTTGGCTTTCCTTCCTCCTTAGTGGTGTTTTACAACATCTGCTGCTACTGTTTCCTTCACACCCATGGCTCTTAATCATTATTTTTTCCAGTTTAAAATAGCATTCTTCTCTAGGACTGTCTTCTTCACTTATTGTTAAATAATTCAATACATGATGTCCCACCATGTTCTGTGTCTGTCCCTGGCAAGTGGACAAAAGCAGAGCATATGGGGACTTTGTGAGAGATATTGACATCAGAAGCTCTTTGACTGCCTCCAGTGAAGGCCTGAATGGTTCTGGATCTTGTGTAAAAGGAGGTTTGCTCCAGGGTAACTGGAATGGGAGCCATTAAGAGTTGCAACTGATGGCCTGTCCATTATGCCTGGATGACTAGAGAACACAATGCCCTAAACTGCAAACAGCCTTCTTAATATATAAGGTGCCCTCTCAGGCTAAACACGGACTTTGATAAAATACTAAGAAAGAAATTTTTATTTATGAGTTGTTAGCATAAAGTAAGCTGCACTCAAGAGAACTTCTTAAAATCTTATTTTTGTGATTCCATTAGAGCACAGAATCCTGTGAAGCAAATTCTAAATGTAGCATGTATAATTAGAGAAAGTAAACTGTGTCAGTCTAGTTAGATTGTTTGTATTCCTTGGCAGGCTACAAATTATACTATGCAAAGATTATTTGTAATTTGTCTTGATTACTACTTTTGTTCAAGCAGTAGGAAAATGTCAAATTTTTGTTTGGAACACACTAGGTGCTTAATAAATGTTTACAGTGGGAATAAAAAAACTGATTAATGATCACGTGTGAAAAAGGGAAAATACTGACTCCAGGGTGCACTCCACCTAGTCGCCTGGGTTCCGGAGGTTCCGACCCCCACCCACTAAGGCGGAGGGTCCAGTGACACACTCCAGGAATGGGTCCTCACTAGCTGTGCAGAGGATTGAGTTCTACCCGGTCCAGCATTTCAGTGCAGTCCATAAGGGGAAGGCCAGGCCAGCCTCACATGACACAGAGGTACTGAGCCCAGCACAGCCCAGAGCTCCAGAGCTGCTCATCAGGAAGTGGCCAACGTAGCTGCAGGGCCTTAGAGAACTTGAGCTCTGCCCATCAGAGCACAAGGCACAAGCTCCATTGTTCAGGGGTGCAACTGTGCAGCAGGTCCTAGAGCTTGTGAACCCATCCAACCAGAAGAAAGGCTCCGATACTATAAGCCTAGGACTTGGCTGGGCTTGCCATGAGCTCCAGAGGCTCTGAACTCCTTGCAGCCAGACTCAATGTCCGGGTGGTGCCACACTCTGGGGTGTGCTCCATCTTGCCACCTGGGTCCCAGAGATTCCAAAGCCCACCCAGTCAGGCCCAAGGTCCAGTGAAACACTCCAGAGCTGCATCGCTGCTAGCCACCAGGTCGCGGGGGTTCTGAATGCTACACAGCCAAGTTCTAGACCCCAGCAACAAGCTCCAGAGGTGTGACCCTGCTAGCTACATGGAGGATACAAACTTAGTCCAGCCAAGCATCCCAGAGTAACCCAACAAACACATCAGGGGAGCACGTGGCCGGCCTCACAGACCACAGAACACAAGGGTCCTGTGCCATAATCTGGGGGTGAGCTCTGGCTAGCTATGGGATTATTGGAGGATTGAAGCGCTACCCAGCACAGTGCTGCAGTGCAATCCATCGAGAGGCTGCCTGCCCAGCCACACAGGTCCCAGAAGAAAACAACATAATGAATGACAAAGAGAAAGTCTCGATCCCACAGCCCGCTGAGAACAAATCCCAGTGAAACTGAAATGGAAGACACTGGGAGTCATACAACTGAACTTTCTGAAATGATAGCAAATGCAGTAAAGAAACAGCTCAATAAAACTATAGAGAAACTCAAATCAGAAATAATCTCTCAGATGAAAATTGAAATGACAATCATTATGAAAGAAATGCTGTGCATACCTGAAGAAGATCAAGATAAAAAAAACAGAAGAATATAAGAAAATGATGCGAACTTTGAATGAACAATGAAAGAAACAAATAGAACGCATGAAACAGATTCAAAGGGAAATTCAGGGAATGAAAAATTCCATGAAAAGTTGGCAAAACCAATTGAATGAAGCTGCAGATAGAATCTCAGACCTTGAAGGCAGCATGGAAGCTTGTGATCATGAAAGAAAAGATCTCTTAAAAATAGTAAGGCACCAAGAACAACAATTCAACAGCTACAAGACGATGCCAAGAGAAATAACATAAGATAAACAGGCATCAATGAAAAAACAGGGGTCAATACTAATGACCTGTGAAGACTATTTCCAGAAATAATAACAGAAAAGTTTCCAAACATGGGAAGAAAATCTGTTATACAGGTAAATGAGGCATACAGAACCCCAATTAACCATAACCAAAATAAATTTTCATACAGACGTATAATAACCAGGGTATCAGAAATACAGCACAAGAACAAAATACTAAAAGTTGTCAGAGAAAAGAAACAGATCACCTATGAAGGAAAGCCTATCAGAATCATGGTAGACTACTCAACACAAACCTTTAAGCCAAAAAGAGCTTGGAGTGAAGTATTTCAAATACTGAAAGAAAACAACTTTCAAACCAGATTGACGTATCCTGCAAAAATATCTTTAAAAATTGATGGAGGAATAAGATACTTTCACAACAAAGAACAACTGAAAAAATTTATGGCCACCAAAACAACACTACAAAGACTACTGAAAGACACTGTAGAAAGAGACAAAGATAGCTACATTCTTAAGAAAAACAACAAAAGGAAACCACTAAACAGGGCAAAAAATTAAACAGAAAATGTAGACAACCAACAACAGAAAGATATCATGACAGGGATGAACCAGTACATATCAGTTATATCAATCAATGTAAATGGTCTCGACTCATCAATAAAAAGAAACAGACTAGCAGAGTGGGTTAAGAAACAAAATCCAACAATATGCTGTGTACAAGAAACACATTCACTCAAAAGGAAACTCACAGACTAAAAATCAAAGGCTGGAAAACAATACTCCATGCAACAGGAACCCCGAAAAAAGCAGGGGTAGCTATTATGTTTGCAGACAATGTGAACTTCAAACTGAAAGTGATCAAAAGAGATACTTGTTAGGGGAAAACTTCAAGACGAAGAGATTACAATCATAAATATATATGCACTGAATATGGGAGCACCCAACTAGGTAAGACAATTCTTAATAGACATGAAAAACCAAATAAAAAGTAATACAGATATAACAGGGGACCTTAGCACCCCAGTGACACAGAGGCAGAACAACCAAATAAAAAATCAGCAAAGAAATAACAGAACTGAATCAAACTTCTAAACAAATGGACCTAATAGTTATGCACCACGTGTTATACCCATCACCATCAGAATACACATTCTTCTCAGCTTCACATGGGTCACTCTCTAAAATAGATCATATACTGGTCCACAAAACAAGCCTAAGTAAATGCAAAGGAACAGAAATAATTCCATATATATTATCTGACTATAGCACAGTAAAATGAATGACAAAAAAACTCACAAGAACACCATAAACACGTGGAAATTAAATAATACTCTCCTAAACAATCAATGGGTCGCAGAAGAAATTAAAGAAGAAATTAAACAATATCTACAATTAAATGAAAATGCAAATACAAATTACCAGAACCTGTGGGACACAATGAAAGCAATCCTCAGAGGGAAATTTATAGCACTAAACTCCCACATCAGAAAAACGGAAAGATCATGCATAAACAACCTAATGATGTACCTCAAACTTCTAGAAAAAAGAACAGCAAGTCAAGTCCAAAGCCCACAGAAGGGAGGAAATTATTAAGATCAGAGCAGAAATTAATGCAATTGAAACTAAGAAAACAACACAGAGAATTAATGAATCGAAGAGTTGGTTCTTTGAAAGAGTAAATAAAATTTATAAACCCCTAGCCAACCTTATCAAAAAGAGGAAAGAATAAACTCAGATTCATGCAATAAGAAAAGGGTGAAATCACTACAGACCCTGTGGAAATACAGAAGATCATCAACATCTACTTCAAAAACCTTTACTCACATACATTTGATGACACAGAAGAAATGGACAGATTCATAGAAATCTGTGAATTAACACAGCTGAATCAAGAAGATGTAGAACTGCTGAATAACCCAATTTTAGCTAATGAAATTGAAAATGTAATTAGAATCTTACCAACAAAGAAAAACCCAGGTCCTGAATGATTCACTGCTGAATTCTACAAGAAATTTAGAGAAGACTTAATGCCAATACTTCTCAAACTCTTCAATGAAATTGAAAGGGAAGTAAGCCTCCCTAACTCATTCCTGGAAACAAGTATCACCCTAATACCAAAACCAGAGAAAGACCCAACCAGAAAAGAAAATTACAGGCCAATCTCCCTAATGAACATACATGAAAAAATCCTCAATATAATATTGGCAAATAAAATACAGAAAGTTATCAGGAAGATTATACACAATGATCAAGTGAGATTCATCCCAGGAATGCAGGGATCGTTCAACATACACATATAAACAAATGCAATACACCATATCAACAAGGCCAAAGACAAGAACCACATGATCATCGCAATAGATGCAGAAAAAGCTTTCAACAAAATCCAACACTCATTCATGATAAAAACCCTACAGAAAATTGGAATAGATGGTCTCTACTTCAACCTGATTAAAGCCATATATCATAAACCAACAGCCAGCATCTTACTAAATGGAGAAAAACTAAAAACCTTCAACCTAAATTCAGGAACAAGACAAGGATGTCCATTATCACCACTCCTATTCAATATAGTTCTGGAAATATTAGACAATTAGACAAGAGAAAGAAATAAAGGGAATAAGGATAGGAAAGGAAGAAGTAAAATTATCATTATTTGCAGATGAAATGATATTCTACATAGAAGACCCTCAAAAATCCATTGGAAGACTTTTAGATGTAATAACCAAATTCAGTAATGTTGCTGGATACCAGGTGAACACTCAAAAATCAATAACATTCCTGTACACAAACAACAAAGTCCCTGAGAGAGAAATAACGGAAACCACACCCTTCACTATAACAGCCAAAAAAATGAAATACTTAGGAATCAGTCTAACAAAGGAAGCAAAAGATCTATACAGTGAAAATTACATTACTTTGAAAAGGGAAATCAAAGAGGATTTCAAAAAATGGAAAATATTACTGTTCATGGATAGGAAGACTAAACATCATGAAAATCACCATTCTTCCAAAATTGTTATACAGATTTAATGCAATCCCAATCAAAATACCACTCACCTCACAGAGCTAGAGAAAGCATTTCTGAAATTCATCTGGAACCAGAAGAAACCTAGAATAGCAAAAGCAATTCTGGGAAACAAAGGTAAGGCAGGAAGCAACACAATCCCTGAGTTGAAAGTATACTACAAAGCTACTATGACAAAATCAGCATGGTACTGGAATCAAAAGAGACCTGAAGATCAATGGAATAGATTAGAAGATACAGCCACAACTACAAACACACTTAGCCACCTCATCTTTGACAAAGGGACAAACATGTACATTGGAAGAAAGATAGCCTATTTAACAAATGGTGCTGGAAGAACTGACTTTCTATATGCCTTAAACTAAAACTAGATCCATGTCTATTACCATACACTAAAATAAAGTCAAAATGGATCAAAGATCTGAATATTAAAACAGAGACACTAAACTTCCTAGAAGACAAAGTAGCTAAAAATTTTGATGACATAGGAGTAGGCAGAGAGTTCATCAACAAATATCAAATTGCACAGGAAACGCTTCCCAGAATCAACAACTGGGATCTCATCTTACTAAAAACTTTTAGCATGTCAAAGGAAATTTCCAACAGAGTTAAAAGAAAACCCATGAACTGGGAAAATACTTAGCAATTGTCCATCAGATAAAGGACTTCTATCTAAAACATATAAAGAATTAAAAGAAATCAGGCCCCTAAAATTCAAGGACCCAATCCAGAAATGGGCATCTGAAATCAATACACACTTCTCAGAGAAAAAAATACAAATGGCAAATAAATATATGAAAAAATGTTCAACATCAATGGTCATTCAAGAAATGCAAATTAAAACAACACTGAGATTCCAAGTCACTCCAGAAAGAATGGCCAAGATTAAAAAATCAGTCAACAACAAATGCTGGAGGGGCTGTGGGGAAAAAGGAACTCTTCTCCACTGTTGGTGGGACTGTAGACTGTTGCAACCACTGTGGAAATCAGTGTGCAGATGCCTCAAGAAGCTAGGATTAGAGATCCCATTCAACCCAGCTATCCCACTTCTGGGCATTTTCCCAGAAGAATTGAAAACATCATATCTCAGTGATATTTACACACCCATGTTTATAGCAACCCATTTGCAATAGCCAAATCTTGGAAGCCACCCACGGGCCCATCAATCAAGGAATGAATAAAAAAGATGTGGTATTTTTATACAATGAAGTACTACTCAGCTATCAAGAAAGATTTCATTGAGACTTTTATAAGTAAATGGACATGACTTGAGACCATACTCATAAGTGAGATAAATCAAAGCCACATGTGTAAATATCATATTGTCTCCTAGTGTAAGAAACTGAAACAGTATATATGATTCAAAATCTACAATAAATACTGTGTAAGGGTAAAAAAACTGTTCAAAGAGCAAAAGTAACTGGGAAAGGGAAAAGAAAGAGAGAAGGAAGCCAAAAGGAAAAAGACATAATATATATGTATATGTGAGATAACTAAAATGACTATACTGCTGAATATATAGTTACTGAGAAAGAATGGTTAATACTCATATGATTAGATCAATTTTGCATATCTACATCTGTTAATGTAAACAACCATGTAGAAGGTAATGATACATAATATTGCCACCATTGTCAAGTTTCTATCATCTTGTTTTGAAACCCTATAATGTTTCTGTTGTGGATTCAATGTTATCATATGATTTTCTCTTTTGCTTTTTCTCTTCCTTATATGCGTCTTTTTTTCTCTTAAATAAAAAATGGAAAACACTAAAATTAAAGAGAATATATACACCTTTATGAAATTAGTGGACAACTGAAAGAAAAAGGAAAACAAACTAAAAAGGAAATTGTGGGTAAATCCTAATGATATATCCAGTTTCCCATGTTTAAAAAAGGTTGTGTCTTTTATAGTTCCTTTGAAATGTTGAAATATGCAGGGTGAGCAGGAAATATACAGGATACCTGTGTTCTTTCCAGTACTCATGCCTTTGTCTTGCATAAATTCTTCTCATCATTCAACAACAAGACCTGACACCCAGTACCTTGCTTCAGTTTTAACTCTATTCACATGGTATCATACTTGTTCATTTCTGTGTTTCTCTTCTATAGGACTTTCCTCTTCTTGAATCCTGGAGGCTGTGAATTATTATTAGGTACCCTAGGATCGCTTCTGGAACCCTTTCAGGAGTCACAATCTATAATGCTCAAGTCAGTTACATAAAACATCACAGATTTTCATCAAACCTATTTAATATCATGTACTTCAAATCACCTCTAGATTACTTAGACTGCTTAAAACAGTGTAAGTAATTATTGTACTGTATTGTCTAGGGAATAATGACAAGAAAAAGGCTGTGAATGTTTGGCATAAATATAATTTTTCAGTGTATTAAATGCATGCTGCTTCAGTCTGAATGCAGAACCTGAATACAGTGTGCCAAGAGCAGTATTTGCCTTAGAATCCTGGACAAATGGCAGACACACAGTCCATGAATGACTGAGCTGAATAAATGAGCAAATAGGAAGAAAAGCAATGTGATAATTGCTCTGGTTGTTTTTGTCAAATTCATCTATTTTCCAAAATTTTACTGAGCAGAATATCTTGGTATTTTAACAGAGCAGCAAGTGCCAGGAATGTACTGATAAACTCCATTGAAGTTTTTAAAAACCCTGTGGTATTCTTGAAGGTTTGTAACTTCTCTAAGGGCAGAATTGGATGCCAGATTGTCACTGCTTCTGGTGAATGTTTGCTCTTAGCTAAATATTTGTTACACTTCCCCAAGCCTAGCTCCAAGGCACCTAGCTGTGCTCACTTCTGGAGAAGCTTATGCATGGTGCTCAGGAGCCATGGTGCACAAAAAAGATACTGTCCTCCAAATGTGTCAGTGGTCTATCCTCTGAGCACGCATTCCTTGAATTTGATGAAAGAGGTTCAAGTACACTGGTGAGAAACCATTGTGGCAAATGTCACCAACGTTTTCACTCACATAGAAGGTGAAAGCAGTCCGAGTGTCCATCAACAAATAAATAGATAATCAAAGTTGGTATGCACAAGTCATGATTCTGTAGTCTGCTTTCTGGTACTGTAACAAGTACCTGAGAACAATCAGTGTACTAAGATAAAGATTTATTTATTTACTTTTTAAAATTTTATTTTATTTTATTGTATTTTATTTTATTGGACCAGGGATCAAACTCATGACCTTGCACTTGCCAGGCAGATGTTGTGCCACTGAGCTACATCCTTGGCCCAGTAAAGGTTTATTTTAGTTCACACTATTGGAGGTTTCAGTCCATGGATGGGATGGACTTACTGCTCTTAGGCCACTGGTGGGAGAAAGTCAGTGCTTCATGGTGCAAATACATGGTACAGCACAACAGTTTCACTTTATGGTCAGGACACAAAAGAGAAAAAGAAGAGAAGCTGTGGTCTCACTATCCACTATGCTTCTAATGACCTAAGACTCCCACCTGGCCCCAACTTTAAAGGTTTTTCAGTCTTTCCATTGTATAATTCTAGGGAATGCATGGGGCTTTGAGAGCCTTCTAGATCTAAATTATAGTAAATGGAATATTGTTCACTTTTATAGAGGAAGGAAATTTTGACATATACTATCTATATTTTGGAGGATAATTGAGGACATTATTCTTACTCAATCTAGCTAAAAGATAAGTACTGTATTATTTCATTTGAGCAAGATAGCTAGAATATTCAAATTCATAGACACAAAAGAAGAATAATTACTGTCCAGGACAGGAGTTATGAAGAGTTCATATGCATTTCCATTCTCAAGATGAAAATTGTTCTGGAGATGATTGGAGTGGAGGTTCGCACATCAATATGAATGTACTTAGGGCCAGGGATTTAGCTCAGTGGCCTAAGCACCTGACTGGCAGGTGCAAGGTTGTGAGTTCAATCCCTGGTACCAAAATATATATATATATATATATATATATATATATATATATATATATATATATATATATATATATATATATATATATATATACACATGTATAGATATATGAATGTACTTAATGCTACTGAACTGCTTAAAATTGATTAAGATGGTAAATTTTATGTTATGTGTATTTTCCCACAATTTTTAAAAAATTTAAGAATTTTCTGATCAAAAATTCAGCACAATTATATTTTAAAATTTCATTGTAACCATTAATGATTAAGTATCTACTGAACTTCTTAAGATGGAGTGGAATATTAGATTGTATTAGATTATACATCCATTCATAATCTATCCTCTTTTTATTTGTTTTTTGTTGATGAGAACACAGATACTATTTCATTTTGCAGATAAAAGGATCCAGGATAGGAACTCACTAAACATCATAATATTCAAGAAGCATGACTTGTATGCAAAGCGTTTTCTCTCTGAAATCCACTTGTAGATAGAAATAAAGCTCTAGTGCAAATCAAGCTACACAGTTGACTTAAAATTAATGTTTTCCCAGTTATGAGGGTACATGACTATATTCTCAGCACTCCAAAAGGCTGAGGCAGGAGGACCTCAAGTTTGAACTTAGTCTAGGCAATTTAGCATGCTAGTAAAACTCTGTCTCAAAATAAAACATGAAAAGAAATTAAAACACGTATGGTGATTCAGTTCCATGTGAAGACCCTACATTCATTTCTCAACAAAATCTTCTAAAACTA
Organism: Dasyprocta punctata; assembly: GCA_004363535.1. Taxonomy (NCBI): domain Eukaryota; kingdom Metazoa; phylum Chordata; class Mammalia; order Rodentia; family Dasyproctidae; genus Dasyprocta; species Dasyprocta punctata. Next base: position 21,171 of record RJWM01030547.1, read on the forward strand.
ATATTTATATCTCTTTTATTTGCCTGCATCTTTTCAATAGTTTTCTTTTTAAAAAATTCACTACTAAGAAAGAAGTGAAAGATAAAAGGTAATACTCAGATTCAAAAACAATCAACTATGCTCAAAAAATATACAGGACACTGAGTTAACAACCACCATTCTTCAGAAAGAAATTGACCAAAACCTTAATCTGGAAAGAATAACAGTTAGGTACTGGTTACACAGATGTCATAAAACCCTGAGGTCAGGTGTTATGAGTAGTGTCATCCTTTGGACATGAATTTCCACAATCTCTCTTTTAAAGCAAAAAAAAAAAAATATATATATATATATATATATATATATATATATATCACATCAGGAAATAAATGTTCACTCTACTTCAATCCAAATGTCAGTATGCTTGTGTCTTTTCTGCTTTTGGCTATGTCACTGGGATCTTTAGAACAGTGGCAGACATATTTTTGGTCTTGGGGCCACGTTTGATCAAGTCCCCATAATTCGGGCAATTTGAAAACTTTACATAGAAAATATTTATGCTTGTGAAATATCCTCTTTTGCTAGCACATACTTTCTTGAAAGTGAAAAACTAAAAAATCAAAATAAATACATATTCTTTTCTTTAATAGAGCATGTAAGGGCCAGGGATATAGCTCAGTGGCACAGCACCTGCCTGGCAAGTGCAAGGTCCTTAGTTCAATTCTCAGTACCAAAAATAAATAAATAAATGATCAAGGGAGGGAAATAAATATTTGTCTGAAGTTAATTTAGCAAATTTATATGCAAACTGATGACTAGCGGGAATTCCCTGTACTATGGGAATTTTACTAAGCTTAATATACTATAAATTTAGCTATCTATTGAATTCTTCACCTGATGCTTTAAATTCCCAGACCGTCTCTACCCTTTTTTACTACTACAACCCTGTAACATTGTACTATCAAAAAGAGAAAAAGAGTTGAAAATAGATTGTAGGAGTATGCAGTAAATGGAGCAGGACACAGAAAAGAAACAGCTCAGGGCAGAGATGCTAGAGCTTGTCTGCTTGCAAATGGCTTTTGTTCATAGAATATGTGACACTGAAGGAAGGAGAAGTATTAATCAAAGTTCCCCAGACAAATGGAACCACCAGAAAAAAGTACTGCCTCAGCTGAGGAAAGAACTCAAGAAATCCCAAGACCTGAAACTGGCATGCAAGAGACCCTGGAGAGCTGATGTCTAGTTCTATCATCTTTATTCAGAGGCCTGAAAACTAGAACCAAGGACGCAAGTTCCATCCAGAAAGTCAGCAAACTCCGGGCACAGAAGAGATAACATTTCAGTTGGTGTCCAAAGGCTATAGGTGACCAGGATCTTATTCAGTCACCCTTTGCTCAGCCTTTCTGCACTATGCACTTCCTCAGCGGATGAGGCCCATCCACTTCAGTTTGCTAATTCAAATGTCAATCATACTCTGAAGTAGTCTGGCAAACACACTCAAAATAATGTTTAGCCAAGTATCTAGGCATCCCATAGCCAGTCAAGTGGACACATATAATTAATCTTTGCAGAAAATTAATGAATTAGTAAAAGATCTGAAGAGATTAAACTGGAGTAGAGTCCAAATCCCTGGTAAACATATTGGTCATTTCTAGGAATAAGAACAGAATTTTTCTCCCCTCTTTTTTAATAGACTGGCAGAACCCAAAGAAGACTGCAAGAGCAGGTAGATTTCTAATGTGGGGCTTTGGAAGTTAAATCAGAAGAACTGAATATAGTATAAAAATCATAATAATATTGAGTGGTTGTCAGTTTGAAAGACTGTATGATGATAGTATTTTAATAAACTTATTAATGTACTATAATAACAACATATATTTAGTGGATAAAATAATAGATCTCACGTTGAATTTAAAATATTCCAGAAAATTTCTGGAGTGCTGAATTTTAAGGACTTGTTGAACATAAGACTGAAATGTAGAAGATGATGCTAAGGCCTCATTTAAGAGATTTTCTGCTGTTTGGTATTTCTTCTATAGTGATTCCCACCTCTTGGAACTTACATCTGGTGTGATCCCCATCTCATTACTCAAGTACTGATCCCTGACCAGTAGCATCTTACAAAAGGGAAGATACCCTGCTTCAAATATTAGAA
>RJWM01030548.1:0-23304 GCA_004363535.1 Dasyprocta punctata
CCAGCTTGGGCTACAACACGGCGCAAGGCCGACCTGAGCTACATAGTGCGACCCTGCCTCAAAAAACCAGGGCCGGGAGTTTGGCTCAGTGGCTTAAGCGCCTGCCCTGGCAGGCGCAAGGCTGTGAGTTCAATCCCTGGTGCCGCAAAAAAAAAAAAAAAAAAAAAAAAAAAAAAAAAAAAAAAAAAAAAAAAAAAAAGAAAAAAAAAAAGAAAAAGACACCAGAAACTGGAAAGATGTCCGTTGCTCCTGAATGGGCAGAACCAATATTGTCAAAATGACCATACTTCCAAAACTGTTATACAGATTCAATGCAGTTCCAATTAGAATACCAACAGCATTATTTTCAAATCTAGAGAAAAAGAATTCTAAAATGGAACTAGAAGAGACCCAGAACAGCAAAAGTAATTTCCAGAAATAAAGCAATGCAAGTGGCATAGCAATACCAAACTTCAAGCTATATTTCAAAGCAATAGTGATAAAAATGGTATGGTACTGGAATAAAAACCGAAATGTGGATTAGTAGAATAGAATTAAGGAAACAGAAAACTCTTCAGATATATTCAACTATTTGATCTTTGACAAAGGGCCAAACATATGTTGAAGGAAAGTCAGCCTAGTTAAAAAAGTTTTGTTGAGAAAATTGGTTGTCTCTGTAGAGGAATGAAACTGGACCTATATCTCTCATAATATACTAAATTAAAATCAAAGTAGATAAAAGATCTAAACATTAAAATTGAAACAGTAAACCTTCCAGAAAATAAAACAGATAAAATACTTGAAGACATGGGTGCAGGAAGGTATTTTCTAAACAGAATTGCAATCACACAAGAAATAGCAGCAAACAAACAATAAACAGGACTGTTTCGAACTAAAAAGCTTCTGTACAGTGAAAGAATCAACCAGTACAGTGAAGGGACAGCCTGCAGAACTGGAAAAATCTTTTGCCAGATGCTCTCTAGATAGGGGACTATTATCTAGACTATATAAAGAACTCAAAAATTTAAACCATCTAAAATTAAAGACCCAATCAAGAAATGGACTAGAGAAATGAACAAACACTTCACAGAGGAAGAAATACAAATCATCAGCAAATATAAGCAAAAATGTTCAACATATCTAGCCATTAGAAAAATGCAAATTAAAACAGCACTAAGATTCCATCTTACTCCAGAAAGAATGGTAATTGTTAGGAAATCAAACAGTAACAAATGCTGGCATGACTGTATGAAAAAGGAACCCTCCTACATTGTTGGTGGGAATGCAGATTAGTACAAACTTTGTGGAAATCAGTATGGAGATTTCTCAAAGAATTGAAATTAGAAATTCCATATCATCCAGCGATTCACCTTTCAGGTATCATCCCCAAAGAGCTTAAGTCATCACACTACAGGGATACTTGCATACCAATGTTTATAGCAGCATATTTTGTAATAATTAAATCCTGAAAGCAGGCTGTATAGCTATCAACAGATGATTTGGGGCGGGGAATATAGCTCAGCCTGGCAAGCACAAGGTCCTGAGTTCGATTCCATGTTTAAAAAATGCTGGGTATGGTGGCACTTGTCTTTAATTCCAGCACTCAGGAAGCTGAGGCAGGAAGAATGTTGTGAGTCTGAGGCCAGCCTGAGCTACAAATTGACTTCAAGACCAGCCTGAACTGCATAGCAAGACCTTGTCTCAAAAAGACAAAAATAAAAACAAACAAACAAACAAACAAACAAAAAAGCACAGATGATTGGATAAGCTAAATGAGGTATCTATATATAATGGAATATTACTCAGCCATGAAGAATGACAAATTTAAAGCATTTGCGGGAAAATGGATGCACCTGGAAAATGTAATTTTGAGTGAAATAAATCAGATACACAAGTTTAAATACCATATGGTATCTCTCATTTCAGTGAAGCAAAGTACAAACAAAGAAAATAATAAATGATGGATACAAAGGGACAAGGAGGCCAATCTTGTCCAACAAGGATGTGGCCCAGGGGAAGGAGAGCGGTGAGGAGGAGCGGATGGGAAAATCAGAGAAACAAAGATATGCCATGTACAGGATCCTAATAACTCCAATCGATGTAAATATTATATGTCATAACAAGACCTAAGACAAATATCAATGAGTATGAAAAAGAGGATAGGGGACCAGACAAGTAGGAAGAGGATGGGTAGGGAAGGGCATGCTTAGGAAAAAGAAACAAGCAAAGTACACACATGCTACCACTCCCCAAGATGATTGCAAACTACATGAATTGCAAAGACGTACTAATAAAATAAAATAAAAAATTTTAAAAGCACATTTGGATGAGTTATGAGAGAATAGGTAATAACAGTGTAAAGACAAAGGATTACATATTCTTTTTTCTGATTAAGGATGATAAAAAAAACGAATACCCAAACAGGGTACTAATAGTGATGGTCTCTGAGATGTGGCACTGTATTTATACTGCCAGTGTGTATTTACCTCATTTGTAGCCACATAAATCTGTGTTTCCTTTTCCATGCTAGCCATCTATTAAATAGAGATAGATTTTTCAAACCATAGAACTAATGCTTTTTAGACTACTGAGGGACATTGTGTGTGTTGGGGAGACTACTTGGGGAGATAGTTCATCCTCCTCTTTTAGGTGTTATTCCCTACTTGTATCAAATATTATATTCAGCCATAAGTGAAAGATTAGTGCTATGTCAGTTCTTTCCATCATACCTATTATTTCCCATCAAGATCCCCTGTGTTCACTTCCCAGATTTCATTTTTAAAACCCTCTCTGGTTTGTTTGCTTTGCTCCCCCTAATGGTTATCATCATCGCAGGTAGTTCAGCACTGAGCATTTGCTACACTCACTGATTGGACCACTGGCTAAAATATGAGTAAGACAAGTGAAAAGAAGACAATTCCATGGGGTTTTCTTAGGTAATTTTGGACAGATTGGATAATGACAGTTCCCTAATGTGGCCCCCTCCTATTTTTTTTTCAACAGCTGCAAGGCTGCAAATTTTCACTTTGTTTTCTGGCTCTTAACTGGCAAAGGTAACATGCAGAAAGGGATAAGGGAGTCAAATTTGATCAAGCTCAAAACCAAAAGGCATGCTGTTCTTACAAGTTTTAGCCATTTTCTTGAATAAACGATCTGGATTGTCACAAGATTTTGAATAAGTTCTGCAGGGCCCAAAGAGTTTATTTGGACCTCTTTTACCAGGGTTTCTTTGCTTTTACAGAGTAGGGTTTCTTTTTCCCAATTTTTTTTATTCTGCCTTCTTTTAACACTTTAGCTATCTATTTTTAGTTCCTTTATTTCCTGTCCGCCCTCTTTGTGCTTGCTTTCCATTCTGTGTAACTCACTCTTACATCTTTTCCTCGTCCTTTTTCTGTTTAACTTAGTGACTTTCTCTATAATGCAATATTGCATTTATTTTGGTTTTTTTGTTTTTGGTACTGGGGATCGAACTCATGAACTTTTACTTACCAGGCAGGTGTTGTGTCACTGAGTTATATCCCAGCCAAAAATACTATATTTGAAAAGCACTCAAATACTCCCTTCTTTAAATAGTTCATATGTCTTACAACAGGTACTTTTCACCTAGGAAGTGCCACTTGACCTTCAGACATCTCTAATTCAAGGAGATCAGACATAAGACCAGAATATGAAGTACACAGTCTGAACTTCCACACAGCTATTCGTATGTTGTTTATATGAATAGTCACAATAAAATTATTTTTCAATCATTTATTAAAAACAGCCAGGTGCAGAAGATCCAGCTCTACCGGGTCCCGTCACTCAATGTAAACCACCAGGGCAACACCTGGTCAGTCTTGCAGGACACAAAGGTACTGAGCCCAGCCCATCCCAGAACCCCAGAACTGCTCATCAGGGAGCAACCAGCATAGCTGCAGGGTCTTGGAGAGCTTGGGCTCTGCCCATCAGAGTGCAGGGCATGAGATCCATTGTGCAGTGGAATGCCAGCACAGCAGGTCCTAGAGGTTATGGGCCCACTCAACCAGGAACAAGGCCCTGGCACTGTAGGCCTGGGACTCGTCTGGACTTACCCAGCACTCCAGAGGCTCTGAACACCTTGCAGCCAGACTCAGGGTCCAGGTGGCGCTACACTCCGGGGCATGCTCTGCCTAGCCGCCTGGGTCCCGGAGGTCTCAGCCCCCACACAGTAAGGCAGAGGTTTCAGAAGCACACTCTGGGAGTGCATCCTCACTAGCTGTGCACGGGATCCAGGTCTACCTGGTCCCGCGGCTCAGTGCAGCCCATCAGGGGAACGGCCGGTCAGCCTTGCAGGACACAGAGCCACACAGGTCCCAGAACAAAATGACAAAACAAAAGGTCAAGAGGCAGTCTCAATCCCCCAGCCCACTGAGAACAAACCCAAGAGACACTGAAATGGAAGGCACTAGGAGTTACACAACTGAACTTTCTGAAATGATAGCAAATGCAGTAAAGAAACAGCTCAATGAAGCTATAGAGAAATTCAAATCAGAAATAATCTCTCAGCTAAAATATGAAATGACAATCATTATGAAAGAAATGTGTGTATCTAAAGAAGAGCAAGATAAAAAATAGAAGAAAATAAGAAAATGATGGAAAATTTGAGTGAACAATATAAGACACAAATAGAATGCATGAAACAGTTTCAAAGGGAAATTCAGGAAATGAAAAATTCCAAAGAAAGTTTGAAAAACCACTTGAAGGAAGCTGAAGATAGAATCTCAGATCTTGAAGACAGCATGGGAACTTATGACCATGAAAGAAAAGGTGTCTTAAAAATAGTAAGGAACCAAGAAACAACAATTCACCAGCTGCAAGATGATGCCAAGAGAAATAACGTAAGATTGATAGGCATAAATGAAAAAGCAGGGGTCAATACTACTGACCTGCAAAGACTATTCACAGAAATAGTAGCAGAAAACTTTCCAAACATGGGAAGAGAATCTGAAATACAGGTAACTGAGGCATACAGAACCCCAATTAACCATAATGAAACTAAATCTTTACCCAGATATATAATAATTAGGTTATCAGAAATATAGCACAAGAAAAAAGTACTAAAAGCTGTCAGAGAAAAGAAACAGATTGCCTATAAAGGAAAGCCTATAAGAATCATGGTAGACTTCTCAACACAAACATTTAAGTCAAGAAGAGCTTGGAGTGAAGTATTTCAAATCCTGAAAGAAAACTTTCAACCCACATTGATGTACCCTGCAAAACTATCCTTACAAATTGATGGAGAAATAAGATACTTCCATGACAAAGAACAACTGAAGAAATTTATGGCCACCAAACCTACACTACGAAGAGTACAGAAAGACACTCTAGAAAGAGACAAAGATAGCTACCATCTTAACAACAACAACAAAGGGAAACCACTAAGCAGGGCAAATAATTAAACAGAAAATGTAGAAAACCAACAACAGAAAGAGATCATGAGAGGGATGAGCCAGTACATATCAGTTATATCAATCAATGTAAATGGTCTCAACTCACCAATAAAAAGAAACAGACTAGCAGAGTGGGTTAAGAAACAAAACCCAACAATATGCTGTGTACAAGAAACACATTTCACTGAAAAGGAAATTCACAGACTAAAAATCAAAGGCTGGAAAACAATACTCCATGCAACAGGAACCCAGAAAAAAGCAGAGGTAGCTACTATGTTTGCCAACAATGTGAACTTCAAACCGAAAAAGATCAAAAGAGATAAGGAAAGTCACTACATACTTGTTAGGGGAAAACTTCAAGAGGAAGAGATTACAATCATAAATATATATGCACCAAATATGGGAACACCCAACTAAGTAAGACAATTCTTACTAAATATGAAAAACCAAATAAACAATAGTACAGTTATAACAGGGGACATTAACACCCCACTGTCACAGAGAAACAGATCAACCAAACAAAAAGTCAGCAAAGATATAACAGAACTGAATCAAATTTGTGAACAAATGGACCTAGTAGATGTGTACCGAATATTCCACCCATCAACATCAGAATACACATTCTTCTCAGCTGCACATGGGTCATTCTCTAAAATAGATCATATACTGGGCCACAAAACATGTTTAAGTAAATGCAAAGGAACTGAAATAATTCCTTGCATATTATCTGATCATAGTGCAGTAAAATTGGAAATGAATGACAAAAAAGCCTACAATAGCCCCATAAACACATGGAAATTAATTAATACTCTCCTAAACAACCAATGCGTCACAGAAGAAGTTAAAGAAGAAATTAAGCAATATCTACAATTGAATGAAAATGCAAATACAAATTACCGGAACCTGTGGGACACAATGAAAGCAGTCCTCAGAGGGAAATTTACAGCACTAAACTCCAACATCAGAAAAATGGACAGAACACACATAAATAACCTAATGCTGCACCTCAAACTTCTAGTAAGAGAAGAGCAAGTCAAGTCCAAAGCACAAAGAAGTGAGGAAATTTTCAAGATTGGAGCAGAAATTAATGCAATTAAAACTAAGAAAACAATACAAAGAATTAATGGATTGAAGAGTTGGTTCTTTGAAAGAGCAAGTATACTTGATAAACTCCTAGCCAACCTTATCAAAAAGAGGAAACAAACAACTCAGATTCATGCAACAAGAAATGAATAGGGTGACATCACTATAGACTCTGTGGAAATACAGAAGATCATCAACAGCTACTTCAAAAACCTTTACTCACATAGATTTGATAACACAGAAGAAACGGACAGATTCCTATAAACTTATGAATTAACAAAGCTGAATCAAGAAGATGTAAAACTGCTGAATAACCCAATCTCAGCTAATGAAATTGAAAATGTAATTAGGACCCTACCAACAAAGAAAAACCAAGGCCCTGATAGATTCACCACTGAATTCTATAAGAAATTTAGGGAAAACTTAATGTCAACACTCCTCAAACTCTTCAATGAAATGGAAAGGGAAATAAGTTTCCTTAACTCATTCCTGGAAACAAGTATTACCCTAATAACAAAACCAGATAAAGATCCAACCAAAAAAGAAAATTACAGGCCAATCTCCCTAATGAACATAGATGCAAAAATCCTCAATAAAATACTGGAAAATAGAATACAGCAAGTTATCAGAAAGATTATTCACCATGATCAAGTGGGATTCATCCCAGGAATGCAGGGATGGTTCAACATATGCAAATCAATACATGTAATCCCCCATATCAACAGGGCCAAGGACAAGAACCACATGATCATCTCAATAACTGCAAAAAAGCTTTTGACAAAATCCAACATTCATTCATGATAAAAAAAAAACCTACAGAAAATCGGAATAGATGGTCTCTACCTCAACCTGATAAAAGCCATATATCATAAACCAACAGCCAACATCTTACTAAATGGAGAAAAACGGAAAACTTTCAACCTAAAATCAGGAACAAGACAATTATGTCCATTATCACCACTCCTATTCAATATAGTTCTGACAATACTAACCAGACCAATTAGACAAGAGAAAGAAATACAGGGAATAAGGATAGGAAAGGAAGAAGTAAGATTATCATTATTTTCAGATGATATAATACTCTACATAGAAGACACCAAAAATCCATTAAGAGACTTCTAGAAGTAATAACCAAATTCAGTAATGTTGCTGGATACAAAGTGAACACTCAAAAATCAATAGCATTCCTGTACACAAACAACAAAGTCACTGACAGAGAAATAAGGGAAACCACACCCTTCACTATAACATCCAAAAAAATGAAATATTTAGAAATCAATCTAACAAAGGAAGTAAAAGATCTATACAGTGAAAATTACATTACTCTGAAGAAGGAAATCGAAAAAGATTTCAGAAAGTGGAAAGATATTCCCTGTTCATGGATAGGAATAACAAACATCATGAAAATGGCCATTCTCCCAAAATTGTTATACAGATTTAATGCAATCCCAATCAAAATACCACTTGCCTATCTCACAGAGCTAAAGAAAGCATTCCTGAAATACATCTGGAGCGTGAAAAGACCTAGAATAGCAAAGGCAATTCTGGGCAACCAAGGTAAGGCTGAAGGCATCACAATCCCTGACTTGAACCTATACCAGAAGGCTACTGTGATAAAATCATCATGGTACTGGCATCAAAACAGACCTGAAGATCAATGGAATAGATTAGAAGATACAGACACAACTACAAACACACTTACCACCTCATCTTTGACAAAGGGGCCAAACATGTACAGTGGAAGAAAGATAGACTCTTTAACAAATGGTGCTAGAAAAGTTGGCTTTCTATATGCCATAAACTAAAACTAGATCCATGTCTATCACCATGCACTAAAGTAAGTCAAAATGGATCAAAGATCTGAATATTAAAACCGAGACACTAAAGTTACTAGAAGACAAAGTAGGTGTAAATCTTGATGACATAGGAGTAGGCAGAGAGTTCATGAACAAAAATTGAATTGCACGGGAAACACTTCCAGAATCAACAACTGGGATCTTATCTTACTAAAACTTTTTCCATGTCAGGGGAAATCTCCAACAGAATGAAAAGAAAACCCACGAACTGGGAAAATATCTTAGCCAATTGTCCATCAAACAAAGGACTTCTATCTAAAACATATAAAGAATTAAAAAAAATCAGGCCCCTAAAATTCAAGGACCCAATCCAAAAATGGGCATGTGAGATGAATGTACACTTCTTAGAGACAGAAATAGAAATGGCAAATAAATATATGAAAAAATGTTCAACATCAATGGTCATTCGGGAAATGCAAATTAAACCAACACTGAGATTCCATCCTACTCCAGAAAAATGGCCAAGATTAAAAAATCAAGCAACAACAAATGCTGGAGGGACTGTAGGGTAAAAGGAACACTTCTCCACTGTGTTGGGAGGATAGACTGGTGCAACCACTGTGGAAATTAGTGTGGAGATTCCTCAAGAACCTAGGATGAGTGATCCCATTCAACCCAGCTATACCACTTCTAGGCAATTTCCCAGAAGCATTGAAAATATCATACCACAGTGATATTTGTGAACCCATGTTTATAGCAACCCAATTTGTAATAGCCAGATCTTGGAAAGAACCCAAGTGCCCATCAATCAGAGAATGGATAAAAAAAGATGTGGTATTTTTATACAATGGAGTACTACTCAGCTATCAAGAAAGATTGCATTGAGATTTTTATAAGTAAACAGACACGACTTGAGACTATACTCATAAGTGAGATATATCAAACCCACATGTGTAAATGCGATAGTGTCTCCCTAGTGTAAGAAACTGAAAAAGTAAGTATGGTCCAAAATCTACAATAAATACTATGTAAGGGTAAAAACCTGCTCAAAGAATAAAAGTAATTGGGAAGAGAAAAGAGGGAAAGAGGGAAGGGGAAAGGAAAAGATATAAATCTGTATATATGCATATGTAAGATAACTAAAAGGAACATACTGCTGAATGAATCAGTTATTGAGAAAGAACGGTTAATACTCATATGATTAAATCAATTTAACATGTCTCTATCTGTTAATGTAAGCAACTATTTTGAAGATAACGATACACAATATTGCAACCATTGTCAAGTTTCTATCATCCTGTTTGTAAACTTATAATGTTACTGTTGTGCATTTGCTCTAGTCATTTGTTTGTCTCTTTTGCTTTTTGTCTGTCTTATATATGTCTTTTTTTCTCTTAAATTAAAAAAAAAAACAGCCAGAGGAATATTTTAACCAAGTTGTATTCATCTTCAATAAAACCTTGACCATAGAGATAGAAAATGAAGAATAGCAAAATCAGGAACCAGCTTCATCAGAAAGCTAAGTCTTCCAAGAAAACTGTCTCCTAATTATTTTAATGCATTTAAATGATTTTGACACAGCTTAAACAAATTATTGCAGAGAAAAATATTGTAAGAATAATGAATGTAATAAAAGTTTTGCCTAAACCAATGCAAGAGTAAACCTGTTAGAAGATAATCACTGAAACCAACCTTCCATTATAATAAATTTCATATTAATGAACTTGTAGTGTAATAAATGTATGAAGGCCTTTACTAGAAATTCTTCTTTGTCATATAATAGAAAAATACTACTCATTGGGTCTGTATGACTATACCAAAGTGACAAGCTACACTGACAGGAGTTAAAACTCTTTAATCACTCAAAAATTGTGGAGGTAAAAATCTGTCCAATTATGATAAATGTTTTAGAACTTCAAAAGACAAATGATAATCTTAATTCATGTGTCTATTTTACAAAGAGTAAGCTATGAGAAAGCTAAATTAGGTAATAGTTTTGCATCTTTTGGAAACTGTGAAGCACTATGCACATTATAAAATAATCACCATTGTCATTTCATTTCAACTATTGTTAAAAACATTTTAGCTTCTTGCTGGGTGTTGTGGTGCATGCCTATAATCCCAGCACTCAGGAGTCTGAGGCGGGAGGATGGTTGCAAGTTCAAGACCAACCTAGACTACAAAGTGAGTTCAAGGCCAGTCTGAACTGCATAGTGAGACCTTGTCTCAAAAAAGACAAAAAATAAATAAATAAAATAAACATTTTAGTTTCTCTTAGCCACTGAGTCATTTTTCACTCCCCAATAGCTGCAAAGCAATTTAATTTGTTACCTAACCTTTCTTAGTTATTCATTATTGAACTCTTACTTTAATTACTCCAATATCTTCCAAAGTAGTCTCTATCTCCATTTGGTATCCTCAAATTTATTCTCTACAATAGAGTCAAGGTTAAATATTTCACAGTTTCTCTTACAAGAGTAACCCAAAATATAGTTTAAAGAGCAAAAGAAAAGACAGATGGTAGGAAACAGTGAAGCAGACTTTGTCAAGATGGGAAGGGAACCAGGGAAGAAAGGAGAGTGGGGGAAGAAGGGGAGGTAAAACGATCAACATACCATATGTATATGTACCAACTCCCCAAGATGAATGTAGTTATTATATACCACAAACTTATACTATTAATAAAAATTTTAAAAATTGAACTTTACAAAACATGAAACATGATCTATCATTTTCCTACTAAAACTTTCAATGGCTTCCCATTACTCTTAGAATACAGTTCAAACTAACAAACTCTAAGGATCCTTTGTAATCTGGTGCCTATCGCTCTCCTCATCCCCACACCTCCTATTCTCACCATCGTAGTACATATATACGATGTATTTAATCTCTTTCAGTTCCTTAAGAGTGCCATTTTTTTCATCTATGGAATTTGGCATATGCTGTGCCATGTGCCTTGAATTTATTCCCATCTTACTATCATTTTCTTCCTTATCTACCTCCTGCTATTTCACTGGCATTCAATCTACAGGGAAATATGGTGCTGGAGAAATTATTCTTAAATCAACACATATGCACTCAAACACACACACACACACACACACACACACACACACACACACTCCCCCTCCATAAGAAATGTATTGCTTTAGAGAAATGCTAGTTGTTTTTTCTGTTAGTAGTGAATTCAATCACCATCAAAAAGTTTTTCTTTCTCACACTACAACCAATGCTACATCATTACTGTTTAGTAAATTCAGTGTGATTGCATTCAACCAAAACATATATCATGGAGTGCTAATCCGAAATGATGAGTTACATTACCATTTGAATGTTACTCTTGGAGACTCGTAGTATGGAAAATCTTCTGTAAAATCCTTTGTAAAAACTGTTTTTTGTCTGTTTGGAAAAAAACAAATATATTAAAATCATTAGAGTAGGAGTTTTTCCAACAGAATTTCCTCTTTTTTTTTTACTTCCCCAATAACTTACTATTGTTTTAAAAAGTACAGCACCCATGATTTCAGCATTTTCTGAAAGTCTTAACAATAAATTTATCCCTCTAGGAATCTTATATAAGACAATTCTTATGTAACTTATGTCCCAATAAGGGCAAGATTTTTCTGTCCTATGAATTTGTACTCGGACTACAGTGGTTGAGAAAAGACAGAACAACACTGCTCAGTATCTCTTCAGTTCCTGTCAACTTCCCTCGAGCTAAATTCTCATTAAGAGAGGCCCTATCAGTGGGTTCCATCACATAAAATGACCAGCATTTCTTCAACCTGGATTGTGGGCTGTAGCTACAAATTGTTTAATGAACCTGAGAATTCAGCACACAGAAAGAAGAAAATTTTGGCTGCCAGACACTTATGTTTCCTACTGAGCAAAAGAAAAATATATAGCTTTTTTTTTTCCAGGGGAGCACATTCAAATTTTCTAGACTCTCATTTAGCTATAAATCAGGAGGGACCAAATAGTTTTTATAATTTGCAGAAATAGTTGCATATTTTCCAAAGCTGTTAAAACTCAAAATAATAGCAAAATGAACAAAGAAAGAAGAGTATACCTGGTCATTCAAGGTATTGATTATTTGCACTAATAATGGGGGGCACTAGTACAGAAAATCAAAACTACAGATTATACAATAAATCTTCTAATTATTTCAAGTCTATGTTAATCTAGAAGTAAATCTTAGTATAAAATTACCATTCAGACATTTATTTATCACTACATAGAATATTGTTTTTCTTACCAAACAGACATCGCATAGATACTGAATGGAATAGGAGACAGAAAAGTGTACCAAATTGATGATAGAGGAAAATAAAACTCTGGAAAATGAGAATGCAATGGATCTCATCTGCTCATCACATAATGTAACAAATGCATTCCTGACTACAGGAGGATGACCTCATTTCTAGTTTAAAATCTGAATCTCAGGCTGAATGTCATGGTTTCAATTTTATATGTTATCCTTAAATTTACAAAGTTCTAACTGAAAAGATTAGAATCCTTCATACCTTAAAACAAAGGAAATTCAGGCCAATATACTTCTGCTTAATTTACACTGCTTCAACAAATTGTCCTTTTTCTTCTTGTGGCAATCAATATGCAAACAGTCTTTGATTTACTTTGATGAGCAAAGAACATTATTTTTCTCCTTTACAAAAATGAAATCCTGTTTTTTTCAGAGTAAATAAATTATAGATGACACCATGAGGTATTATCTCATTTAAATTATGTAATTTCATAGAATGTCTGATTTTAGAGGCGTGTAACAAGTCTCTCCATCACAATCCATTTTTTGCTCAGCACCAGCCAGTCTCATCACAACACTGTTCACTCTTCTCTTAGGCTAGAAATACTCTTTCAAAATGGATATAGCTATTTAAATAATCTTTATTGTCATATATATATATTTATACATATATACATGAATTACTTTTTTGTCTTTTTGATACAGGGTCTCTCTATGCAGTTCAGGCTGGCCTTGGGCTCACTTTGTAGAGCAGGCTGGTCCCAAACTTGCAAGTGATTCTCCTGCCTCAGCCTCTCAAGTGCTGGGATTACAGGAATCCACCACCAAGCTCAGCTTTATGAATTACTTTTAAATGATCATTTTTACAGAGTTGAGAGGGCTCATTGTTGTTTGGGTAACTAATACTTACTCAGTCATGGTACTTATTCTTTATTATACTGTGTGCTCCAAAATCAAGACCATGATTTAATTTCCCTTGTATTACCAGCTTCCAGCCCAGTAATTGACCATAAATATAGAAATTCAATAAGTAATATTGTCGAATCACTGTTATTGGTTGTATTCGTTCTTTTTCCCTCAATTCATTTTTTAAAATTTTGTTTTATTAGTGCATGTGTGTAGTTCATAATGGTTCTATTCCGTGGGGAATTGGTTCATATATGTAACACATCTTAATTCCTTTTCTCCCCTTTCCCTTCCCTCCTTCTCCTTCCCACCTATCTCTTGATGTCTGTTATGTTTTATATCTAGATGCACCTCTAACACCTCAAACACTCATAGGCAGAGACAACTGGATCACAGAGGCTTGACACTCATCAGTAGATTAGCATACATAAATGTGGTACTTATTAGTGAATTTAATTGCTGATGAATTTATATCTGGAAGTGATGTTATACCTGGAAGGGACATGGGGCCTGGTGGAAAGAAGTTGGTCGCTGTAGGAATGAACTGGAAGAGTATAACCCTTTTCTTCCTTTGATCCCTCTCAACTTCTTGCCTGAAATGTCATGAACAATTCTCCTCTGGCATGTCCCTCTATCATGTTGCCTTGCTTTGGAAGCAGTTAACTATGGACTGAAACTTCTATGAACTGTGAGTCAAAATACACCTCCCCTTCTTTAATTTGTGGATGTTACGTATTTTGTCCCAGCAATGAGCAAGTAACTAAGTGAATCCCCTTGCTTTGTTTGTTTGGTTTTTGGGTACATGTTTGCAGCATATAATGTTTGCATTCTGTGTGTGTGCGTGTGTGTCTGTGTGTGTATGTCAAGTTTGTATAAGTACATAACAAATCCCAGTTCCTTTTTTTATACCTTGTCTCTCTTGTCTTTCCCTCTTTCTCCTTCTCTTGAACGCTTCCTCCTTGAAAAACACTTCTTTCGCTACTTTCTATTCTCTATTTTTATTTTGCTTTTTATTTTACTTTGAGTTTGTCATATAAGAGAAACCATGTGATACAAATATACTTTTCAAGTGACATGCTGAAATTGTGCGTATTTATGTGCTACAAGATATTTTAGTACTTGTGTACAATGTTTAAGGACAAGATCAAGGTAACTGGCATATTTGTAGCATAGCAGATATATATCTTTTGTGTGTTGAGAACATTCAAAATTCTCTCTACTAGCTATTTTTGAAGTATTCAAATAATTGTTGTCAATCATAGTTATTCTACTCTGCTATAGAACAATAGGTTTTGTTCCTCTTTTCCAACTGCATCCCTGAACCCTTTACCATCCCCTCTCCAAACTACTCTCCCCACATCCATCCAAGGCTCTGATTCTTTCTTGGAAATCAGCTTTAAGTTTTCACATATTTCAGAACGTGCAGTATTTGTCTTTCTTTATCTGACCTATTTCACTTAATAAAACATCTTCCAGTTCCACATGTTGCTATAAATGACCGAAATTCATAATATTTATTTCTGAATAATATTTCTTTTGTTGTTGTTGCTGTCTTTTTGAGACATGTTTTCACTAAGTAGTTCAGGCTAGCCTTGAACTCACTTTGTAGCCTAGGCTAGCCTAAAACTCACAGCAATCCTCCTACCTCAGCCTACTGAATTCTGGGATTACAGACGTGCACGAGCATGCCTGGCTGAATAGTTCATTGTGTGTATATACCACATTTTCATTATCCATTGCCCTACTTATGGACACCCAAGTTGATTTAATATCTTACTTATTGTGAATAATGCTGCAATAAACTGAGGTGACTGGAAATCGTGACATCACCCATGTAGTGCTAGTTTTATAGACACAAATGATTCAAAAGTTGTACAAGTTCCATCCAAATATTAAAAGAAGGCCTGGGAGACCAGTCAATGTGCCCCTAATAACCCAATGCATGGAACTGTGAGAAAGCAGGTGAAGGTGAATGGAGATTCCAACATATTAGAGATGGAAAACAGGGAAAGATCTCCTGAGAAAAACCAAAAAAGCAAGTGAAGGCAGCCCACGAGAGAGCTAAACCACAGAATCAAGGCGGCCCAAGCTTTTTGGAGCTCACATCTCACAACAGCCTGCCTCTGGTACTGCACATGGAGCGACAGGATCTAACACTTTCCTTTTTGTTTTTCAGTATTCCTTTAATTTAATTCTTTTCTATCACCTTATTTCTCCTAGTTGGAAAGGGAATGTTTGCTCTGTGTCATTGTATATTGGAAGTATTTAACTTACATTTTGATTTTACAGAGGCTCATAGCTATAAAAATTTGCCTTAAGTCTCATAGGAGACTATGGATTTAGTTTTCAGCAATGCTGAAACTGTTAAGACATTTGGTGACTTTTAGAGATGGACTAAAATTATTTTGCATAAAGGGTTGGACATGAGTCTCTTGGAGATACAAGTAGAATGTTTTGCTTGCATTTAAAATGTCCTCAAGGTCTCATGCTTTCAGAGATGTGGCTTTTGGAAAGTGACTGGATCATGGGGACCCTATACCAATGAGTTGTACATACCAATATGATACTACGTAATGTTTGACATGTGTATATATTGCTTAATGTTTAATTTAGGTTAGACATACATTTTCAAATCTTTAGCACTTATTTAAGATGGAAATTTTCAAAATCTTTTATTCTAGCTTTTTTAAATGTATGCTACATTATTGCTACCTGTTATTACCACACTACAATAGTATGCTAGATCATATTCCTATGAAACTAAGTGCTCATGTGTCAAAATTTTCCTGTTTCCCCCATCTCTACCCTACTGTCCCCAGCTTGTGGTAACAACCACTCTGCTTTCAATTTCTATGACATTGGCATTTCTAGATTCTACATATGAATGAGATCATGTAGTACCTGTCTATCTGCTTCCAGCTTACTTTAGTTAATATTGTAATTTCCAGTTCCATTCACATTGTCACAATTAAGAGGATTTCATTCTTTTTGATGACTAAATATTATTTCACTATGTATATGTATTATACTTTCTTTATTCATTAGCTAATTTCTGTTTGAATTTCTTCAATAACAATGATGATTCAAGAAAATGCTATTTAGAGGAACTAACAGAGATTAGTAGTACAGCTATCTATCTTGTGTATATATACATACATATATAGGTATTTTTATTGTTTGATTGTTTGATCATTTTTTCATGCCTAAATCTTGTAACCTGAACAACTATTTCTGAGATAACAATGTGCAATATACAAATTAGTGTTAATTTCCTACTATATTTGAAA
This sequence comes from Dasyprocta punctata, assembly GCA_004363535.1. Lineage (NCBI taxonomy): Eukaryota > Metazoa > Chordata > Mammalia > Rodentia > Dasyproctidae > Dasyprocta > Dasyprocta punctata. Next base: position 16,721 of record RJWM01030548.1, read on the forward strand.
TTCCATATCATTTCTATCCTTTATTCTGTTTTGCTTTTTTAAAATAAAAAAAAATCAAAAGAAAAAAGAGAAAATGCTATTTAATTTCCATGTACAGTAAAACCTTGGTTGGAGAGAATAACTCACTCTGGAAATATGCTTGTAATACAAAGCACTTGTATATTAAAGCAAATTTTCCCATAAGAAATAGTGGAGGGGACAGGGATGTAGTTCAGCAGTACAGCACCTGCCTGGCAAGCACAAGCCCTGAGTTTGATTCCTGGTATGAAAAAAAAAAAACAAGGAAAAAACTAATAAAGAAAACTCAGGTGACTCATTCCACAATCTAAAAATATACATATGAAATGATTGTGATAATGTAATATAAAAGAAAACAGTACAGAAAATACAAAATATAAAGAAAAATAAATTAACTTGTACTTACCTTTGACAACTTTTATAACTGGTTTGAGGGAGACAAGAGAGAGGAGGCATAGTGTGTAGGATGACTTTCACTGTCACTAATGGAATCACTGCTAAATATCGGCTTAATGGAATATTTTTCCTTTCATGAAGCTTTAACAAGGAACCTCTCGAATTGCCTCATTTTTAGGATTTCACGGATACAATATTACTTTGCTATTAAACAGATTCAGTGCTCATACTGCTTCAGCCTTATTTGAGTTGAGTGGTATTACAAAATTTGCAGTTTCCCACATTTTGCATGTCTCCCTAATCTCATTTGAAGTGAGAGATTCCTCCACATTTTTTTCTCCTCGTAGGCATACTAGATCTCCACCATAGCCACTTGCTGTTGAGATATGATCACTCACAATCTTGCAATGAAAGAAAGAGAGAGAGAGAGAGAGAGTCATTGGCACCATTGTGATCATGTGATGTTTGGTGTCATATGCTACTCATTACAAGACATTGCCCATTTATCAAATTAAAATTTTATAAGAAATGTTTGCTCATCTTGTGAAACATTCACTGAATAAGTTATTTAAAATCCAAAGTTTTACAGTTTTGGTAAAAATTACCGTTTTAGAAAGGTTACTAAAATTCTTGTGGATTTTGAGGTTGTCATTGCAGTACAATATGTCTGGTAACAGAGTATGGTGTTTATTAGTATTTGAGAGCTGTATGAGTGATGAGACATACCAATAGTTTCAGACAGTGCAACTTTCAGTGCCTAAATACTGTATGGGTGACATCAAAGAACCTGCAAGAGCTGATCCCAGAATGGTCTGTCTAGTTGCTTCCCAGTACTGAATATAGGTGGCTAAGACTGAGCACCTCCCCTCCAGGGCCTCAGTGAGACATTTTTCTGAAAATGGGCTGCAAATAACTGTTAGATGCATGAGTAGAGTCATCAAGTTAACTTCTCAGTACTTCAGTGGATTAGGCTACTTAGAAAGGCCAGTCATCTTCTTCCTGAGAGTGTAGATGAGTGAGTGCAGATCGCTGGCTGTTTCCCAGGATATCTACAGACATCAGGTCTATCTCAACAGATGGAACTATAAATGCTTTGTTTTTTAAATAAGGTCATCATGCTGGGTGTGGTGGCACACACCTTTAATCCTAGCACTCCGGAGGCTGAGGTAGGCAGAGCATTGTGAGTTCCAGGCCTGCTTGGGCTACAACAGGAGCACAGAGCCGACCTGAGCTACATAGTGCGACCCTGCGTCAAAAAACTAGGGCCAGGAGTTTGGCTCAGTGACTTAAGCGCCTGTCGGGCAGGCATGAGGTTGTGAGTTCAATCCCTGGTGCTGCTAAATAAATAAATAAGGTCATCATGCATCTCCATGTTGTGTAACATCTTTGATTCATCCCCACTTCACTCTGATTCTCTGCTTCAAATATGCTAATAAAGCAGCTATCATTTTTTTCTCTTATTTTTGTTCTTTGTTGTGGAGGAAAGAGTGCCAAGTACCTCTCGTTGGCCATTTTTATGATGTTACCTTAGTAATTTTGGGCCAGAAATTATTTTCAATTAATGCATTGCTTCATGAGTTAGACCACAATAATTCATGGTTATATTTCAAAGGCCACTGGTTAAATGATGACACAGAGAACTACGTATCAACTTATCTAGATTTTTATTCTGAAAAGTAAAGTGTGCACTGCCTGTATGCCATGAATTACAGAAAGTTAAACAGTGTGTAAAGTTAAAAGGTGTGTAAATATCAACATGAAGATGCCAATAAAATGGAAGTAGATACCATGACCACTATAAAAACCAAGCTAAGATATTGTCAAACTCAGGGCTTTTTACAATAAGGTACATGCCTATGGTGTCAATTTTCTAGTTTCTTCCTTCCTTTCTTTTTTTTTTCTTTTTTTTTTTTTTGTACAGAGGATCGAACTCACAACCTTGTGCCTGCCAGGCAGGTGCTTAGACCACTGAGCAAATCCCCGGCACTATTTTTTGAGACAGGGTCTCATTATGTGTTTCAGGCTGGCCTTGAACTCACTTTGTAGCCCAGGCTGGTCTCGAACTCACAAGGATCCTCCTGCCTCAGCCTCCTGAGTGCTGGGATTAAAGGCATGTGCCACCACGCCCAGTTAGTTTCTTCTATTCATATATAACTGGCTTTGTAAATTCACATGTGTGCAATGATAAGGGACTCAACTGTTATTCTGATTAACTATATATTTAATTCTGAAATTATTTTGGCCTTTCTATTTTCAATTTCATAAATTTGAATACATATTCATGGTATTCATTTAATATAAAATGTGGAGTCAAATGGAAACTAATTTCATTATATCTCACAGAAAGCTTAGCAAAACTGTCATATTCTACATGACATTATACTATCTAATGGGTTCTCTGCTTTATTAGTTCTACTCAGGTCAGAAATAACTTGACAGCTGTCCTTTTAAAATGGCTTTTGTCTTTCTTTCTGATTGCAAAGTAAAATAGCACTGAGTAAAATATTTAAATGAATCAAATGCAAATGAATAGAAAGGAAAAGTTCGTAGCAGTTACACTCTACCTGTACCTCAGAATATAAACATTTTCTCCATTTGACAGGGTTCAATGTGAGGACTCATGATCTTTTATAATATGGAAGATTTCTACAAATGCACTATATAATATATATAATATATACAATTGTCTTGAAAGCTTTTAAGCAGGAACTGCATACTGATGATTTATAGTAAATGAAGAAGTGAATATACAGCATTTTCTTTTGCCTGCGTACACAATGCACAGGCACACACACACCACATGTATGCATATATATATATATATATATATAATCTAAACATATGAATAAATGATAAACAGAAATATTTATAGGTGTACATGCACAGTTACACACACATGCACCTGTGCATTGTAAATAAACATGCAAATGAATTCACTTCCTCGGTTAATCAAATTCTTCCAATCTGCTTCTCTCAGGTGTCTCATGCCTCTGTACCACACATACATTCTGGCCAAAGGAAAAGTTTTATTTATGTCAATGTTATTTAAATAGGATATTGCAAGAGATCAGGCCAAAATTGAACAAAACTTTAAAAGTGAACAACAAAACTAAAATACGTTTTCACAGAATTGTTGTTTTGTGCAATCAGCCTCCACAATAATATGAGTTTATGTGTATCTAGCTATAGCATGTGTGTTTACATATAAGGCCAACTATCATAAATCAGACTGAAACAAAGTATACTACTACTTGTACAAATAGTTCTGCTAATAGACACATCACTACACATGTGGACTAAAACTACATAACCACTAACAATATTTAATAAATGAAAAATGTTGCCCCCAGTCCTCTCTTCCAATCTATTTAGGTATATCAGTTTATAAATGTTCTTTGCATATACTTTTCCAGACTCAGGTCCAAGAAATTCTGGATCATCTTTGTCGGTCTTCATTGTTCTCAGATAAATCCATCTAATTAAATTATTTTCTGCTCATTTGTTTCCATTTAAATAGTACTAACCCAGAAATGAATGAGGCACAATTTTTCACCTTGAGGAGTACATGAACTACTAGGGAGATGGGCAGATAAACAGCTCATGTACCCTGATAAGTATTGGACCAGAGGAAAAGCAAAATGGTATAAGATCATAAATATGGTACATTAACTCAGACAAGGAAGGCTGGGATTTAATGAAAACTTATCAAAGGAAGTGATAATTAAACTATTTCTGGAATTCCAGATAAGTTTTACACATTGAGGTGTATACACAATGATACAGAAATAAACAAAACATGATACATTCTAATTGCACCTTGCTAAAGTTAAGCAAAATCATGATAGTGGCCAGATCATGTAGATTCTCTTGTACCAAACTAAACCGATTTAATTTTATACTATTGAGCTCAATTTAGTTGTACAGTTCTGTTGTACAGGTTCAAACATGTGACTTTAGGTCATTTTGAGCATCAAATAAGAATTTATTTGTCTAAGGAACTTTGATAGCTCAACAGCCAGTAAGCTAGCTGGGATTTCTGCATGTGATAATATGTTCAAAACAAAAGAGAGTTGAATTTACCATGCACTTGGGTCCAGGTTACCTAACCACTTTCTCCAAAGAAAGTCACACAACCAGTCCATATTTAAAGTATTGGGTGAGAGCCGGGAGTTTGGCTCAGTGGCTTAAGTGCCTGGGTGCGAGGCTGTGAGTTCAATCCTCAGTGCTGAAAAAAAAAAAAGTATTGGGTGATATATTCTACCTCTTGATAGGAAATGTTGCAAAAACATAATTGTTTGTAATTCATCACAATGTGGCATAAGGGCAAGGGAGATATCAAATGGATGCCTTTATGATTTCATGAATGTATATTGCTACCATTAATTATGACAGGACTTAATGCAAGAAAAGTAAAGTTTGGAGAAAAATAGTATGTTCTCTTATACATCTTCAGGTTTTAGTATCTAGAAAACATAAAAGGAAACATCTACTAGGGAATGAAATGTATACGCTTGGAGTATGGAGGAGACTTCTGAACTTAGGATATAGATTTAGAAAAAAATCAATTTACAAGTGGAAGCAATATAGTTGCAACTGTGGTAACAGATGAACTGCTCAAGGAGACTGTACATATTGAGAAAAGATTATATCAGATTTTGTGGAGCACCATTGTTTGGTGGTGGGAAGAGAAGAATCGAATAAAGGAGAAAGAAGGAATAAGTAGACAAGTAATAGAAAAATCAAAAATGTGACATATTATAGAGTGCCTTAATAAGGCAGGAGTAATCAAGAGACTCAAATCCTGTAGAGATGTCAAGTAAGGTAAGGATTAAAACATACTCATTAGATGTAATAACTGAAAGAGGAAAAGTTATTCATGAAGCTACTCCTCACTATAATTTTAGGGATTTTCCAAAGTAGAGTCTAGTACACAGAGACCAAATTCTATCTTACAGAGAAGTCAAGGAAAATTTGAAGCCATTTAGAATATGCAACTACACTACATCACTACTATTGTGTATAGCTCATTAATATTGAATGAGGAGCCTGAGATAGCACAGTTGGAAGACTGTTAAACTGGAGATATGAAGGTTCCTCATTAATATTGAATATGGTCACTTTAGCTTGATCCTGTGCATATCTAAAATACAGTATATATTTTGATGTAGCAATTTTTTATGAAAGAGTATAATATATCAGGAATATCTAGCCAGCACATCTTAATCACTTGGTGATATTGGAAAATAGAACTCATATATAATTACCTATGAATCAGGCAAGCATCTTCGGTAAAAATTTTACATGGTTCTATTATAAAACTATAGAGTGCAAGGTAAGAGTGAAAAAACAGGGATCAAGGTTTAATTCAGATTCAGAAACAACTAGAGACAAGCTAAGACACCTTATCAAAGCATGTCAGTCAGGGGGCAACGTTGGTACATATATTGCACATTGTCATCCCAAAATCATTTACCCAGAGCACAAGACATCTGCATTCAATTTCTGAACAATACCAGCACAGATCTTCCTGTTCAGTGAACTCAGAGAAATCAGTAGTATAACTATCTTAACTATTTTATATACATATACATACACATATATATGTTTTTTTCTTTCAACTTGCCACACTAATGAAACAATATGATGTTTACACATGTGTGTCTTATTTATTTCACTAATGAGTATGTTCTCAAGGCACATCTATTTAGCTATAAAAGTATCCAGTTTATCCTTCTTTATGACTGAGAAGTACTCCATCATATAAAAATACTACATCTTTTTTATTCATTTCTCAGATGATGGGCATTTAGGCTGTTTACAAGATCTGGCTCTTATAAACAGTGCTGCTATAAACATGGGTGCACATATATCACTATGGTATGCTGTTTTCAATTCTTTTGGAAAGCTACTCTGAAGGGGAATAGCTGGGTTGAATGGGACCTCCAATCCTAGCTTTATGAGGAATCTCCACACTGATTTCCACAGTGGTTGTACCAGTCTGCATTCCCACCAACAGTGGAGAAGGGTTTCTTTTTCCCCACAGCCCCTCCAGCATTTGGTTTATTTTTTTATTTTTTTTTTATTTCAAAGATAGTAAAATCTAACAAAAATAACAGAACAAAGTCAATCAAAACAAAGCAGTAGAACTGGTACAGAACCTCAAAGAAAGA
>RJWM01030549.1:0-23303 GCA_004363535.1 Dasyprocta punctata
ATTCAACATAAAGTACATGATTGAACGTATAAGAGATTTGCTAGGTAGTCTTCCTGAATCAAAAACAGAAATGCCCCAGTGGTCATCTGCCAGACGCAATATGGAAGAGTCCACAGTGGCTATCTGGGCTCTGGGAACAGAAGGACCCAGAAGCAGTCAGAGGTGTTGGTTGAAGGCCTTGAAGCTCATTACAGAGTCAACAGTGTGAGTCTATGCCTGAAAACCAAAAAATCTCTTTGCAAAGCTGAAGTGTCTGCACTGGAAGGCAGAAGCAACCAGAAAGCAAAGACCAAAGGCAATAGTGAAGAACTTCCCTCTTTCCCTTTTTATTCCACTCAGCTTAGAAACCTATTGGCTGGTGTCACCACATCCAGGGTGCATTTTCCCTCTTCTATTTGCAGCTTGCCTGCAGTCATCCACAGACACACCCAGAATTTACAAATCCGCAAGGTGGTTCTTCTTTAAGTTAATTTGCCTTTTCACAGTTACCAGTCACCTTACAGAAATGTGGATTTTATGTGAAAGGAAAGATTTGTTACACATAGTATTATGGAAACGATTATGCCTAGATGCAGACATGGGATGACACCTTTTGTTCTTTATCAGAGTGACACATGTCACACATTCACTAAAGTTATTCAGAAATTTCTAATGCTCCTTGGTGTCTGTCTTTACCTTGTTACTCCCAGCTAGGAGAGAACCTGCCATTGCTACAGCCATTGTTATTTATTGAGGGCCTTTCTTTGAGTTACGAGAGATTTCATGTCCTCAGGGTCTTTTTACTCGTCACTAAACATGTAGTGTTTCCATAATGTATTCTTTTTAGAGCTACAAAATGAAATCCTGGCTTCTCTGATACCAGCAAGTGTCCTTTGTACACTGGACATAGAAGTTTACTGAAGGTCACACATTTTAACACTCAGGGAACTGGTTAGTGTCGCCACAAAGGACTTTAAATTCACCCTGTACAGTTGTTGCATTGGAAAAGTCACTCTCACAGTGAAGGCGATTTGCATAGGTTTTACAGTGACTTTTGGGAAATTAAATTAAAAAGTAGATTTCGATTACATTTTGTGACTTTCAAGCTTTAAAGATCTTATCAGGAATTAAATTAGGATAACTTTCTCCATTTTTTCCTTAGGGAACATAGATTGAAGTAGGTATTTCCTTTTAGTGATTGGGATAAAAATATCTTAATTCAGGTGTTTTAAAAAGTAGTAAAACTGACCCTGCACGTTATAGACCAATCAACTTCATTAATGCTGCAGTTAAATTGCACATGAGAATTTTATTGCAGTAGTTGGAACTGATGAAAAAATTTGAAAGAACAGATATAATATGCCTATGGTAGTTAGGTAATTTTCCAAATACCCCAAAGCAAAGCAATTTTTCTGTCTGAAAATTGATCTTGTCTTCACTCATATTGTAGTATATTTATTCAAATTAGGATTATGGACAAAATGTAATATGTGTAATTGTTGCAGGCAAGATTCTGTTTCTTTGGCATCCCTGCATGAACTACATTACAGTAACCTTGAATTCTCATATTTTCACTCTGGAATCAGGACAAGTTACTAAGATTTCACAGTTTTAGTGAGCAATAAAATACCACTTGAAAAAGATTTTTAAAAAGTTCTGCTGTCGCTTCATTTGCGTACCTAATCTTTTTTGTGAAACGTATTTCCATGCATATACACATACCCAACAATGACTGTCCATATCTGAATGAGTGCCTATTTCATGTAAAGCTAAGATTTATTGGTGAATATGAGTCTGGCAATGTTGTCATAACTTCACATATATTCCATCATTCAATCCACAAAACAGAGCAGTCTCAATGAGCATGGCTCACATGTAAACATCACTTGAATGTGAACATATGCCCATGAGTGACAGTTCTCTGGGTACAGGGACACTGTAAGGGGGTTTCTATGGACACAGATCACACCGTGCACCTGGGGGAATATGTCAAACTTAGGGCTTCACCAATTATACTTTTAACAATGTCTCAGTTGATGCTCTTACCAAAATTTAGAAATTGCTATTTTATGCAGCTATGGTGAACCCTCAAGTTACAACCAGTATCACATATGAACGACTTGAGTTATGACTAAAATTTGAGATGTCACTTACATCCAAAGTCTTGAGATATTGCACAAATGCTGACTGCTCATGCAGTTGTAAACAAAGACTTGGGGTGCCAGAAAAGTATACATAAGCATACGTAAACATCAGTCTGTGCCCAGATGCATATCTTTGTGGATGTGATTTTGGTCAGATTGTTGCTATCAAAATGACTCCTAAAAAGCTAGAAAAGAGGCTAAGGAAAGAAGGAAAAGTAAAGAAAGCAACCATAATCAAAAAAGAAAAAGGAAATTATGCAGAATTTTGAAAGTGGCATTTGTGTGACCAATCATGCTAATACCTAGAACATGTTGAGGTTCACCATCTCGACAATCTTGTAAAGAAAAGATTTGTATAAGGAAGCTAGTGTTGCTAAAGGTGTTACTCAGATTAGTAAGCCATGATGAACAGTGTTAGATGAGCTACAAAGGCTGAATGTACATAAATGAAAGGCAGATGGCAGGTTACAGCCTGAGTATAATTTGAGAAAAATCTAGGGCTGCAAAAGCAGATCTTGTAAAGGATAATCCATCAATAAGTGACAATGGTGAGACATCTCATGCCAATAAGGGGTGGTTTCACAACTTTAAAGCAGACCTTGGGTTCATGGTGTAATAGGCATGGTAAGGCAGACAGGGTTGATAACAGGACTGATGAAAATTACACACACCACTTCAAAATGATGACACAGAGAAATGGCTTTTGTTTTCATCAAGTTTTCAACTGTGATGAAACTGGTCTTTTCTGGAAGAAAGTGCTCAGGAGAACATACTTACCCAGGAAGAGAAGAAAATTCCAGGCCATAAGCCTATGATGGATAGGCTAAATTTATTGCTATGCGCCAATGTGAGTGGTGACCTCAAGAGAAAGCCTGTCTTAGTTTATCACTCTGAGACCCCTAGAAAGTTTAGAAAACATAAAGTCATGAATAATAGGCTAGGGGTCATGTGGAGATCTAACATAAAAACCTGGGAAACAAGAGTACTCTTTATTGAGTGGATCAGGGAAGCTTTCTGTTCTACTGCTGGATATATCTAGAGGACAAAGTTTAACCATGTAAGGCTCTCCTCATCACGGACAATGCTCCTGCTCACCCATAATACTTGGAAGAAGAATTGGCCGAAGAACTCCCATAGCTCTCAGTTGAGTTCCTCCCACCAAATACAACTCCTCTACACAGCCTATGGTCCAGCAGCTTAAGTTACAGTGAACCCTTGACTTACACATTTAATTCCTTCACAAGGGCTGGTTGTAACTCAATTTGGTTGTAAGTCAAGACTATTTTTCCCACAAGAAATAATGGAAATACCCATAACGCATTCGAAGTCTCCCAAAGCACCCCTTAACTAACATTTTCATAATAAAAGGGTTGCATAGTGTGCGTAATTTCTTTGGCTCACAGGAAGGGAGGATGGTTGGAAGGTGTTTACTGTTTGGAAGGAGAGGCCCCATCCGTGAGAGCATCAGGAATCCAGCTCTCTGATGTCCTTTCTGTCCATGGGAGTCTGTAGTGCACTAGGACCTGCTTCTGCCTCACTAGATCTCAACCTTTTCAGAACTAAAAACTGGTCCAAGGTTGTCTGTTACTGTCTTTTCTTTAACACTGTTCTGTACTATGACATGACATTGTCATTAAGCAAGTGAGTGTAATGATTGGCTTTTTCTCTGTCTGGGTGGGTCTTCTCTACAAATGTTCGTAGCTCTGCCCATTTTTTCAAGATTTCCTTTATTTCGGAAGATGAACTTTGCAGCACTGATTGCTGATTCTCTCCCTCCTCTTCAGAAAGCCCCCCAGCTGCCGTTCTCTGTGGCTCAGTCAGAAGTTGCTGAGGTTCCTCTGTTGACAATTTCTCTGAGTGTTCATCTACCAGTTTCTAAGCATCATCACTGTCTACCTGCAGGCCTGTGGACTTTGCTACAGTGACAGTGTCATCAACCACAGGGTCAGATGAAGGTGCAGGATCTTCTGCACAGCCTTCAAAGCCTCTCTCCTGTATAATTTTAGGCCAAACTTTCTTCCATTCAGATCTCAGTGTACTTACAGAAACACTGAACCAGCATTTCTCAATTAGTTCCATATGGGAAAGGATATTATAATGTTCCTTCCAGAACTCTTTAAGGGTTAAATCTGTATCTGAAACCATCTGGAAGCACTTCAGGAACAGTTCCTTGGTGTATAGCTCCTTAAAGTTACTGCAGTGTCTTGTTTATTTTGTATTATGCTTTCAGTAGAGAGTCTAGAAATGGTAGCTGAGATTCTGCATCATGACACACTGGGGCTCCACTTCAGCCCCTTTGACAGTGTGCACAGGCTTTCAGAGTCGCTCTGCACACAGTCACCCTGCCTTACAGATGTACTGCTATACATGATAGAAAGCTATTACCTCTGATAATATATTCCCGCCACTGAGGAACTTTATTTTTGACCTTTACAGATTTTAGTTACATTTCTGTATAGTGACCTTCTTCCTCTTTATGGTAAATTTCTGTACTGCATGGTACATTTTGTTTTCAGTCAATAGTCTTTTCTGTGTTGTTTAGGTATAAAAGTCAATTCCTATGCATTCTCTCTCTCTCTCTCTCTCTCTCTCTCTCTCTCTCTCTCTCTTTCTATCTCTATCTCTATCTCCCAATCATGTAGTCAGGATTCTGATGTTAATTTTTTTTTCACTGTCACTGGAGAATTTCTCTCCTTCATCACTGATCTTTGATCACTCCTCCCTGTCTGATATGACATCTGATATATCCCTGTCTGGTATGATGGCCCTTATAGAGAATCCTCATCTTTTTTTTCTAAAGAGATACCTGGATTTGTACATTGAAGGCTATTGTTTTCTGCCAGGATGGCTCATAGAGCTAGACTTTTATGACCTCTGATACCCAGTTCTCTTCCCTGGTTGGTCAAAGCTCACAGTCCAGCTCTGACACCTGTAAGAAATTGCTACTCAAAGCAATGCTCTATCTTGCACAGCTCAAGGAGCCCAAGCTGTCTGCTCAGCACGATGGGATAAAGTTCACCTGCCTTTTCAGATTTGGGAGGAAAAGCAGAGTTTCCAGGCAGATTCACCCCTGGGAGATACAAACAGACATTCTGTGTGTTTACTTTGGTTTCATTTTCAGACTTATCTTTCACAGACAGCATCACTGTTGCATCTGTGGAACTAACTTTTAATAACAAGAAACACACAAAAAGGTGTTTATCACATTTTCATTGCTACATATGGATTTTTGGAAGCAGAGATTATAAAACATCAGGAGTTGGTTCCTAGCTTCAACTCTTCATTTCCTTCATGTCATAATGTTAAATGGTTCTAAATGCACAGACATTTGTGAGCTCTAACAAGGATCTGGAAAGATGTCTCAAGGTCAATCAAGGGTACTCACCCACGAAAGGAAATCATACCTACTATATTAGTGAGGATATCCTGACATGGACAGCCAGCTCATTTGTTTAATAACATACACAGAATGGAAAAACTGGGAGAGATACTAAGAAAATCTATTTCAACACCTTTGTTTTAGAGATGATCCAACGAAGTCCAGAGAATTTATGCGATATGCCCAAGGCTACAGGGCTATTTAGCTACTATGTTACATAAATGTAATAAATATGTACTTGGAACAAGCATCCATTTCCCACAGAGAAAATGTATACAAAACCAGATTATAATCCTTAAAGCATAAAGGGGCAATGTATGAACACTAAAATTGTTGTTAGAGAAGATGAGAGACATTTTCGAAGTCATCACTGACTAGGGCTCTATAGTCTTCTTGTTATTTTACAAATGTGAAGGTAGAAGTAGCTACTTTCATGCATCTACAACAATACTCAAGCAAACAGGCTTTCTGTGTGAGTTATATTTTGTTGCTTAGTTTTCATTTTATTGCATTTTTTTGTTAAATGTAACAGGGCTTTGGGGGAAGTGATAGCTGGTAACTGGTGGAATTTCTGAGAAAGACCGGCACAGTAAGGTAAAGGAGCTGGCCATGGGATTTAGGACAAGATCCCCAACTTTTCTACCCAGGAGACTATGAAGCCAGGTGAGATGAAAACAGTTCATCAGAATGCAGGGCTGTTCCTCACAATCTTGTTTTTCCTCTGATAAAATCATGCCTGTAGGATGATCATCCACTGCTTCCATTTCTTAAAACCATAAGAGAAACAGTTCTTACATGGCATTATTGAATTCTTGGTCTAAACTATGCAAACCACAAAAAAAGAAATTCAATTTTTTAGTCTCATTTTTCCCCCATGAGAATGAACTGAAAGCACACAAGAGTCCTCATGGCCATGCCTCCCATTCTCTGCAGGAGCCCGGTCTGTGGACGTGGTAGTTACCAGAAGTGGCCCTCCTCGTAGCAGAACCACACACACGTAGAGCTCTTAAGGAAATGTTAGCTTCTCGATGGGTCAGCCAGCTCTCCATTGTTGTGACAGAACACTGAGTTCATCAATCAGAAGGTTTGTTTGGGTTCAGGGTTTCAGAGATGTCAGTCTGGTTGGTGGCCCCCTGTGCTCTGGCCTGGGATGAAGCCGTGTAGCATGGCAGGAAGGCTTGGGGGAGCAAGACACCCAGTTCATGATGAAGTGAAAGGGAGAGAGGTGGTTCTGGGGTGCCCCAGCTCCTTCACAGTAGGTCCCAAAGGCCCAACCTCCTGCTTCCAGGCCTCTACTCCTTGAGGTCCACAAATAATTAACCAAGTCAGGGACACAAGGACCTTTGTTTAAGACCAAGCTGTGGAAAGAAGTCCTGAAGGTAGTTTACACTGATTATTTTCTATCCTGTTTACTTCCCATTTGATCTCACTGAAATTCCACTCTGTTAGCAGCTTCTTTCAGCAATCTTCCCTAGTTTACACCAATGATTTCCTGGATTCACATCGATGATTATCTCTGAGTTTCCAAACCATTTACAGCATGGTATTCTGTGTCATTGATAAATCAGGTATCATGGCAGAAAAGGACAAACAAACAAACAAACCAAAACACAAGCACATAAGTAGATAGCAGCAGACTCTGGGAGGAGACGCTCACTGGAAATCTGCATGGTGCTCGTCATCCAGCAAATAATGCAGAAACTGGACCTACGGTCAGGGAAGAAATCAAGATCAAGTGATAACTGGCTCTCACGTCACCATTCAAGAGTAGTACTTTATGTAATGAATAAAATCATAACCAAAGAGGCACAGAGAATAAGGCACCAAACCCCAAATATTAGGAACAAGTTGACCCAAGTAGCAAAAATGCAGTATCACTTAAGGATGTAGTGTTAGATCCCAGAAAAACATGTTAGAGAAACAACTCACTACCAGATTAGGCCTCAAAAGGTTAACGATGGAAAGTTGAGAAAAATATCATCAGACAGGGGAAAAAAAGCCTGTAAGTTTTTACAGAGAAGCCAGAAACACAGTAAGGCAGAAGGTAACATGTACTTGAAAGCCTCAAAAGCAAAGAGATATGCACAGCTGCAGTGTGAGCTTCAGTGGGAAACAGAGGAGCAAGTTTGCATCCTAGCTTTGATCTGTGATTATTTATTTCTGTATTCTTTTACTATTCTCTAAGACAGGCTTCAAATTCTGTGTGCTATTACATCATCCTTTGTGCATAACCAAAATTTACGGTATTCAGCAGTAATTTTTTTTCTTCTTTGGGGTTAGGGCTATTGGGGAAAGAAACAGTTAACTAAAGACTAAGTTAGTACAACTCCTGCATGTCTAACTTTATATGTATATCATTCTTCCTGTTTTAATTTAATCACTTGGTCATGTGTGTCTTTTAATTCAGAATTCATACAATTATTTTTGTTTTTAAGAAATATTTAATGAATATCTTCTACATATTTTTGACTTTTGTTGTAATAAAGGAGAAAAAGAGAAATCAGATTGTCAGCCTCTCATTAGAAAAACTATAAACATCATGAAGAAATAATATGAAGCTACCTCTGGACTGCAGGGAGAGTGTCCTCACGCAGACCTCGCTGGCCAAGGCTTGGGAAGAGAGGAGGGAAAGGAATTGAGCACAGTTGGGGGTCAGGGTCTTCCCCTTTACCCCCAGTGGATGCCTGACCAGATGGACTTGGAAGGGCTGAGCAGCACTGGACAGCTGTGGGGGGATAGGAAGAAGAGGACTGCAGCTGGGAGCCTGCCCAAGCCTGAGGAGCTCCACGGTGAGGAGTAGCTTGAGCTGGACCCTCAGGGTGGACAGTGCCAACACCGAGTGCTAATGATTTTACAAATACAAGTTTTTCTACTCAGAATAAACAGTATCTACAGCAGATGAGAAAATATAGTGATGAGAGAGAGAGACAGAGACAGAGGCAGAAAGAGACAGAGAGAGAACAGAGCAAAGCAGAAAGCAGATAAAACAGATAGCAGCAGACAACCACACAGGGGGACCAGCTATGAAGTGAGGAGGTTAAGCCCTGGAAACGCATGGCTCCCAAAGCTACAAAAAGACTGAAGAAAACAGTCGAACAGTGAAGTGTAGAAACCATAACACTGTGGGCAAACACACTGGAAATGTGAATCAATTCCAAAGCAACTTAGACTCACCAGACATGATAACTAGTAAACCTGAAAATATGTCAGAAAAACATTGGTCATTAAGTATCTCATTATACAAAAATGAGGAAAAGGCTAAGAGAAAGAGAACTCAAACACACCCTTCATTGAAATTCTAGGAAGGAGAGATACTAAGGGTTTGAATCGTATTCTTGCTAATATTCTAAAATTGAAGAATTCTGTAAAATCAAATATTCAAGCAGCACTTTATACAGCTGGCTGGTAAATGCACACTTAGATAATAATATAGCAACTGTAAAAAAGTAAGAGGAAGAAAACATTTAAGCAAGTGGACAGGGAGAGAAAGATTACCTTCAACAGAAAGAGAAACTAGCAGCTGTAGCTTGATGGATGAAAATGAGAAGGAAACAGAATGATGTCAATAAAAATCTGAGGAAAATCTACCTCCCTAGAATTCCAAGTGACCTTATTCTTCAGAAATGAAGCTCAAGTGAGGACTCCTGCAGAGAACTGAAAGAATTCATTGCATCTCAACCACAATTAAAACAAACACACATGAAATTCTTCGGGCTAAAGTAAAAGTATTGTAGGAGAAACCAGAGATTAAAGAAGGAACACATAAAACGAAATGAGTAGGTGAGTTTAAGTGAAAACTAAACAAAGCAAATGAATGTCTGACAGGACCAACTCAGGCACAGAGCACCTGTGTAGAGAGCTCCTTGGGCACCGAGGAAATGCTTGCAAAGGATTCACATGTAGACTCCACAAAGTACTCTTACATTAAAGAAAAAAACAAACAGTGGAAAAAGTATGCAAATGTTGAATAGACATTTTGACAAGAGCATACCGAAAGCTGACACCTACGTGAAATCATGCTCAATGGCATTCATCACTAAGGAAACACAAATTGAAATAATGATGAGTTCTGCAGACACCAGCAGACCCAGTAGTAAAATGATCAATCATCCCAAGTATGGCAGGACTGTTTCTCTAAACTGCTGTGGGAATTTAAAAGTTATACAGGCGTCTGGTCAATTCATAAAAATCTCAGTACTGTGAGTAGCACAAAATGTAGATTGAAAAATATCCCAGACAACCGGAAGATTC
The DNA here is from genome assembly GCA_004363535.1 of Dasyprocta punctata. NCBI lineage: Eukaryota > Metazoa > Chordata > Mammalia > Rodentia > Dasyproctidae > Dasyprocta > Dasyprocta punctata. Next base: position 9,754 of record RJWM01030549.1, read on the forward strand.
CAACCTAAAATATTTGTGTAAGTGATTATATATATACATATATGTTTATATGTACAAAGAAATATGTTATAGATACTATTCTTTCATAAGAGTTAATACTTGTGGGAAATAGACTGACTGCTGATCATTACATAGAGTAAAAAATAATTATACTTGTGCAGTATGATCACAAAATATGGTGAATGTTTAAAATTTTCAAACATTTATTATCAGTAAAGAGCACATTGCTATTATAATCTCCTTCAAAATATTCACCCTAGATTTGTATACAGATTCCCTCACCCTTACCACTTTCTGAGGCAGTTCTGCAACTCTTCTTTCCTGAGTGACTTTGTGGGTGTGAGCAGAAATACAGTGACTGCTGCTTCCCGGTGCCATCCGAAAGAAAGGCAGGCTTGTAAAAATCTGATGCTGTGTCCTCACCCAGCTTATTCACCAGATGTGCCAAGACTTTCCAAGTCACAGTTTTCATAACCGGTAATGTTTTGAATTGATTCAGGGCATCAAGGCAGCCACAACAGTGTAACCAAAGACACTCGTGAAAGAGGACATGAAGACCTGCTCAGAAAGTGGCAAGAAAGACGGGATGAGTAGGAAGGAAATGGAGGGTCTCAAGGAGGCCTAATGGCAATGAATCATTTGCTGTAATAAATTTTTGAACTATAAACTTTCACCATATTTTGTAATCACACCTTACATGTAGATCAATCTCAAGATAACTCTGTTGAGCAAAATAAGCCATAAGAAAGAAGTACATAATTTATGTTTGTATGTAACTAAAGTTGTGGAACTGAAATAATGTGACAGAAGGCAGGCTGATCCCTGGTGGCCAGTGACTGGGCCTATAGCTAGAGTAAGGTGGGTTTTACAAGGGTAAGAAGAGATGTTGGGGGATAATCAATGTGCTCTTTATGTTGCTGTGAGTCTCTCACAGATACATACATACACAAAAGCTCGCTGAACTTTAAACTTTCCATATGTTCCTTTTATTTCACTTTCATTATGCCTTAAAATCCTGTTTTTTAAGAAAAAATTCAAATGGGAGAGGTACCACTATTTAATAACAACCTAAGTAGATAAGAACACTTTATCAGACTGTAAAATGTTTTAGAAAATATATTCATAATATAAGAGTACACAAGGAATGTGAAAAAATGTCGAAAGGGTATAATATATAATCAAAATAATTTTTTATAGAAACAGTTCAAATAAACCCAAGTAAAGTAGAAAGACAGAAATAACAAAAAGGAGAACACAAATTCCTTACGAAATTACATTGATTTCAGAAACAGACAGTTGATGCAACATTTTAAAGACAAAAAGCGATTTGACAATACATTAACAGGTTACAATATGACTTTTGGAATGATATTGATACAAGATGCAATAAAATTCCATACCATATATCCGTGATGCATGTTTCATAGAAAAACACTTCCTCTGGCTCTGGCAAACCCAATGGTGAAATACTGAAATCAAAGTACAAAGGCTTTCCGCTTTGATTTTCCTGTATCATTATACTAGATAGCCTAGCCAATGTAGTGAGAGAAGAAAATTAAAAGTTATAATTAGTAAAGGACAAGTAAAACTATGATTTTTGCACATGAATTATTGTGTATAGATATCTAAAATTGTAGATAACCTTACATCCAAATGAGGATTAATCCAAAATGTACTGGGCATAAAGTCAGTCATTCTCTCTCTCTCTCTCTCTCTCTGACTCTCTCCCCACTCCTCACCCCCCATCTTGTGGTAATAGTAAGAAGACAAGGGTTCACTAGACTGAAAAGGACCCTCACAGAATTGACCAACACCTTGAGCTTGGACTTCATCTTCTCCAGAACTGGGCAAAGCAGATGCTTGCTGACCAAACCTCCAGCCAGTGCTCCATTATGGCAGTCGGGAGGGACAAGGCAACAGGCAGGGACTAGAAAACAAATCTGGAGGACATTCATTAACTTATTTAAATAGAAACAATTCTATTACTTGCTTCAATTAACACCTAAATAGATATGTAAGACATAAAATGGAACATTATCAAACAACAGTGACAAAAACTAAATAAAATGCATTTGAGGAATAACCGAAGTTTCCTTATTCATTCTAATGAAGATGTTTGATTTTTCTCAAGGATGTTTTAATAAAATCAATCCAAATTTTAGTAAAATTAATTCAAAAGAAAGGAAAAAAATCAAAGTGTTTTGAAACTCTCAAGCCAATATTAAACATCATTTGAGTTTTGAAAGGGCTAAAATATCCAAATCATTCTTAAGGAACATGAAGCATTAGAGATCATTACAAGTTCTAAGTTGGATAAGTTTTGCTATTTATCATAACACATTGTGTAGACCTCAAGTATTTGACTGACACAACGTTGTTAAGATAGAGAAACAACTGAAACAGACAAGGTGAGTGAATTGGACTTACACACACGTGGGCACCGGATTTACAATAACCTAGTAACAGAAATTTTAGTATGGAACTTTCTGTGATGAACAGAATTACACAGGAGATCTGCAGAGACAGAAAAGATAGCAAGCACTGCTAGCTGTCGATCCCACATGTCGTAAGAAGGCCAAGAACAATCCAGGTTAAAACTAAAACAAAGGCATTTGTGTTTCAAGTACAGAATACATTTGCAAATTGGGAAACCCAAGTTCAGTTAGAAACTAAGCAAGTGTCCCATCACATGCAAGGGTGACTGGATTTTGCAGCGAAAATGAGGAGGTGAAGAAACGTGTTTCGAGTAACATTTCACGGCCCTATTACATTAGCCACACAGGTTGGTTTAAATTTGCACCAGTGCTGAGGATCTGTTCATACATTTACCGGCGCAGGACTGGATGCTGGGGACTGTTGAGAGGGGTTTTCAACAAATAGCAAGTCTTTCAGAAGAGTCACAAAGTCAGCAGGAGCCCCGGGACAGGAAACTGGCACAGTCTCTACTCTTGCAAGCGAGAATTCCTATGCAGCATTTTTCATTTCCAAATTAAATTCTGATGGGCTCTTGTCTGAGTCATATTAGCTCAGTCAAATAGGGGTCCCAAGACTCACACAGAAGTTTTGCTCTCTCTTGACCACACTGCAGTCTCTTTAATGTGTATTTTTCCATGTGCAAAGAAAAAACTCAACCTAACATTTACGGAAAGCACACTCATCTCAAGAACATTTGAAAAAAATACATAAATAAATAGATAAATTTTAAAAGAAAAACATATGGCATGCTATCCAGAGCAGATCCAGCCATAACACATAAACTAAGTTCATAAATGTAAAAAATGAGTAAAATCATACCAAACATATCTCCAAGAGTAACTGAACTGTAATGGAAAACACTAAAGAAAACTCTCTATTAGATACTTGAATAATGCACTTTTAAGTAAAATATCAGTCAAAGAAGACATCTATTACCGTTTATACATTGTGTCAACTTGAGAAGTCTAGAAGCTTAATTAAAGCAGCAGCTCTACATCCTGGGGTGTAGAGCACAAGCAGTTACCTGTTCATTGTGTCTATTTGAGAAGGTCTGAAGTTTAGCTGAGAGACTCAGCAAGGAGCCAGGGTTCTTACTTTGTAAACATCCTCATCCTGTGCAAAGAAAGGCAAGGAGATTTGTGGATGCTACACCCACGCTGGGCGGGGAGAGTCCTGGGTACTATAAAAAGAAGGAAAAGAGACGTGCTCTCCCCCTTTCACTCTGGCTGCATTTGCTCAGTTGCTGCCTCAAAGTATCTCCCCAGTGCCATGCCACCCTACCTTGGAGGCAGCTGATTATGGACTGGAACCTCCAAAAACTGTAAGCTAAGTAAACCTTTCCTTCCCTAATTTTGGGTGTTATGTGTTTTGTCTCAGCAACAAGTGAAAAGTAACTAAGACAACATCCAAAAGGAAATTAGTGTTTTGTTGTCAGAAAAACAAGAAAACAAATGTGAACATGAGTGGTATACAGCCAAAGTGGTTACTAAAAATAAATGTCAAGCTTTATAAACGAGTAAGGAATGAGTAAGATTTCAAATTAATAATTTGATATTCATGTTTAAGAAACTAGAACAAGAAGAACTAATTAGATCAAAAGTAAGGCAAAATTAAAAAAAAGTAGAGCAGAATTAAAATAAATAGGAAATGAAAGTTATGGAAAAAAGTCAAGAAAACCAAGCACTGTTTCTTCAGAATGTTAGATTAAGCTAGGAAACAAAAAAAGAAAAGAAGACACAAATTTTTTTTTTCAGCACCAGGGATTGAACTCACAACCTCACACCTGTCAGACAGGTGCTTAAGTCACTGATCCAAACTCCCAGCCCTGGTTTTTGAGGCAGGGTTGCACTGTGTAGCTCAGGCTGGCCTTGAGCTCGTGTTGTAGCCCAAGCCGGCCTCGAACTCACAACGCTCCTCCTACCTCAGCCTCCAGAGTGCTGGGATTAAAGGCGTGTGCCACCATGCCTGGCTAAAGACACAAATTTTTAAACCAGAGATAAAGATAAATCACTGTAAGTTCTATAAAAATTAAAATAATTATAAAAGTATAGCATAATAATCTCAACCCAATAAATTAAATGTGTGAAATGAAATAGACACATAATCACTAAGAAGAAAATTGTTGAAATTTCCAAAAATGAAGACTATAAACATAATCATATCTAGTAAAAGTTTTAATTAATAATTAAAATTATTTCCACAAGAAAATCCCAGTTTTAAAAGACTTCATCAGTAAATAGTATCAAATATTGAAAGAACATATGCACAATTCTTCAGAAAGACTATTAAAAATAGAAAAGGAAATCAGGCATAGTAACATTTAGGTCTAGTTCCAACTAATGAGGAGACAGACAGGAAGGTCATCTAAATCCAGTAAAACAACAACAGCAAAACCAAAGTATGGGAACAGGAACACTTCTCAACCCACTGTGTGTCCACTGTTACCCTGAAACTAATGTTAAGCAAAGACCTTAAAAGGAAAGACAAAGTGCTAACATTATAGACCCTTCATCTAAATGACTAGGTAAGGAAAGAAGACTTAGCCAACCATCAGCAAATAAAACTCATGTCTTATAGATAGGATTATAAACGATCACCAAGCTGGACAGCGCTCAGGAATGCATCCTTGATTTCATACTTAAACATCGCTTAAAAAACTCTAAGGTAACGTGATTAAGAACAAACACTACCCGATCATCTCTACAGATGAAGGGAAAGCATTTGGTAAAATGAAACATCTACTCATGAGAACAGCTCTCAGTGAACGAGTAATAGAAAGAAAATTCTCAGCCTCATTAAAAGCATCCACAGAGAATAGTAAAACACACCATGAGGGGTTGCAATGTGTCTATGATTTCCTCATACAGTTGGGAAGAAGAAAACAATATTGAGTCTCACCAGAAACAAAAACAAAATAAGCAAAAAGGCTCTAAATTTTTTTTAATTCTGAATGACAATCTTGATTCCTGAATCTGTAGAATCTTCGCAAATTCACACCACAAACAAACATACTTAAAACTATTAGGGTTAAATATTCAGCAAAATCTCAGAAAACAATGAAGTACAAAATTTATTCTATTTCTCTCTACTGGTAGTGAATGAATAGAAAATGGCTTTCAGAAAACAAAAATGATGTGAATCCCCCCTCCACAAAACATGTGGAAATACATGTTTCAAAATCAACACAAAATATATAATATTAGTTAGAGAAAGTAAAGCTCCAAGGAAAGGGAAATATGATGTATGTTTATGGGTCAAATAATTAGTTTTTCTAAAATTAACTGAGGTCAACCTAATCATAGTATAACAATTACAACAAACTTTTCTTGGTAAAAGCTGACAAATGCATCCCAAACTGCTTGAAAACATGAAACACTGAAAACAGACAAATCAATTTTGAAAAAGAAAAAGAAAATTGAGGACTTGAACTGTCTGATTTAAACGTTTACCCTACCAGCCAGACGTGGTGGCACATGCCTTTAATCCCAGCACCCAGGAGGCTGAGGTAGGTGGAGTGTTGTGAGTTCGAGGCCGGCTTGGGCTACAATACGAGCACAAGGCCAGCCTGAGCTATATAATGCGACCCTGCCTCAAAAAACTAGGGCTGGGAGTTTGGCTCAGTAGCTTAAGCATCTGTCTGGCAGGCGTGAGGCTGTGAGTTTGATCCCCAGTGCCACAAAAAAAAAAAAAAAAATTACCCTAAGACCACAGTAACCACAATGGTGTGTTACTGGTACAACCACAAGTGTGAAGATCGATGAGACAGGATAGAAAGTCTGGGCATAAATCCCCATTCTTAGGATCAATTGAATTTTGACACTAGTGCTCTGAACACTCAGTGGGGAGAGTGAGTCTTTTCGCAGATGGGTTAAGGCAACTGTGTGCTCATGTTAAGCAGAACAGAGCTCTTGCTTCATACTGCAGTGGCTTGAATGTGTTCCCCAATGCTACCTCCTGGGGCTTTAACCCCCAGGGCAACTGTGTTAGGAAGAGGGGTTCAGGTGCTGGTATCCAGCCACCAGGGCTCAGGCAGGAATCAGGGCACTCACTGCAGGAGTGCCTCAGTCATATTGAGCCTGGCTTTGTCAGCCTGCCCAGTGCAGCCCCCTGCTGGACTCGCAGCCTCTCTAGTCTTCTGCCTTCACTGCAGGGGTGATGGGGAGAAAGGTAGTTTCCAGATGCCTTTAATGGGAGCTCAGTGCACAGGTGTGCATGAATTGCCACATCTGTGCGACATTCTGTTAGAGCCATACTATGTGGACTCCCCCCAGAAAAAGAGAACTACAGGCCAATCTCTTCAAGGAACATAGATGCAAAAATCCTCAACAAAATATTGGCAAATAGGATGCCACAAAACGTCAAAGAGCTCATACGTCATGACCAAGTAGGTTCATCCTAAAGGGGTGGCTCAATATACACAAACCACTAAGTGCAGTGCTCCACAAAAACAGAAGCGTGGACAAAAATCATATGGCCACCTTCACTGACACAGGAAAAGGCTTTTACAAAAGCAAACATTAATTCATGATAAACACCTGGAAGAAAATACAGATGGAAGAATCTTATCTCAATCTGATTAATGTCATATAGGATAAACAAGCAGCCAATATTAAATGAGGAGCAAGAAAAGAATATCTGGCATCAACACTCCTGTTTCATATAGCTCTCAAAAAATTAGCTAAAGCAATCAGGCAAGGGAAAAAATAGGTACACATATGGGAAAGAAATAAGCAAAATTATCATTATTTGCAGATGACATGATCTTCTACATAGAAGACCCCAAATACTCCACCAAAAGACTCCTAAAGTTAACATCAAATTTGGTACAATGACAGGATATAAAGTCAACACATGAAAACAAATAGTGCTCCTGTACAGCAATAATAAACTCACCAAGAAAGAAACAAAGGAAACAATATCATTCACAATAGCATCAAGTAAAATCATATACTTAGGAATTTACCTAAGAAAACTGAAAGAGCTCTACAATGAAAATTACAGTACTCTAAGAGATCAAAGAGGATATCAAAAAATGGAAATATATCCCATGTTCCTGGAAAGGAAGAATTAATACTATCAAAATGGCCATACTTCTGAAACTGCCATACACATTTAATGCAATCTCAATTAAAATATCAATAACATTTCTCACAGAACTATAAAAATCAACCCTAAAATTCATATGGAACCAGAAGAGCAATAGAATATCAGAAACAATCCTGAGCAACAAAAGCCAAGCACAAGGCATAACAATCCTGGACTTTAAATTATACTACAAAGCTACAGTGATATAAACAGCATGGTATTGAGAAAAAACAAACACATGGATCAATGCAAGAAAATAAAGGACAAAGAAACAACACCAGGTATGTTGACATAATTGGTCTGTGATAAGGTCCAAAAACATACACTGGAGGAAAGGCAGGCTCTTCAACAAATAGTGAAGGGAAAAGTGTCCATCCATATGCAGAAGATTGAATCTAGACACATACCTCACCATGTACTATGCTAAGATCAAAGTGGGTCAATAATCTAAACATTAGAGCAGGAAACAATCAGCTGGAAGATAAAAACAGATAAAACTCTCAAAGACATAGGCATATGGTAGGGCTTTCTGAACAGAACCCCAGTTGATTAAGACATAGTACCAAGAATCAGCAAATAAGTTCATATCAAATTAAAAAACTTCTGTACTGCAAAGGAAACAACAAACAGAGCAAAGAGACAAATTACAGGATGAAAAAAAGTGTTTATCAGCTACTCCTCATACAGAGGATTAATATTTAGAATATTTAAAGAACTCAAAAAATCAAACCTCCCAAAATACAAGACCCAGTCATAAAATGGACAACTAATATGAGCAAACTCTTCTCCCATGAAGTATATATGGCCAATAAATACATAAAAAATGTTCAGTATCTCTGGCCATTAGAAAAACACAAATTAAAACAACACTGAGATTTCATCTTACACCAGAAAGAATGGTCATCATCAAGAAATCAAATGAAAGAAATCACTGGTTATTTTTATAACCAGTGCTGACAACGCTGTGGAGGAAAGGAGCCCTTCTACACAGTCAGTGGAAATGTAAACTTGTACAACCATTAGGGAAATCAGTATGGAGACTTCTCAAAACACTAAAACTAGATATGTCATTCAAATCAGCTCTTCTAATTCTAGGTATCTTCTTAAAAGATTTAAATCATCATATGACTGTGATACATATATACCCACTTTTATAACAGCACAATTCATAGTAGCTAAGTATGAAAGCAGTCTATGTGTCCATCAACTGATGAAAGAATAAAGAAAATGTGTTTATTCATAATGGAATAATACTCTGCAATAAAGAAGGATAAATTTGAGGCTTTCATAGCAAGATAGGTGCACCCCAAGATCATATTGTTAAGTGACATAAATTTGACACACAAGCTTAAATACTGCATGGTTTCTTTTATATGAAAAACACAAAATATAAACAGAGTAACAAATAATACATAATATACAGATAGGGAGATAGACCTTTTGAAAATGGGAAGATAACCAAGAGGCATAACAGAAAGAGAAGGTGAGAATACAGAACTAAGATGTGTCAAGAATATAGTTATTATGTACTGCACATACGGACTAATAAAAAAATTGAAAAGAAAAAAATTAAAGTTACAAAATAATGGCAAAAGATAGAAATAAATCATGATGACATTGAGACAGAATATTTTTCAGAATAACAACAAAATTATGATTCATAAAAGAGAAAATTGGTAAAATCAACTTCATTAAAATTAGAAACTTGGTACACCAAATACCACACTGATATAAAATGTCATCAACTGTGTCAATATAATTGCACATTGTGTATATGATTAATAGCTGTATCATGAACACTAAACTCTTACATCTCAAGTTTAAGAATGATTAATATAGTGGTAAAATGTTTGAAATGTACCCTTCAGTCCAGAAGATAATATGCACAGCTAACATACAGCTGAAAATAAAAAATGCTCAACAATGCTGTTCACTAGGGAAATGCAACTGTAATCACAGCACAATATTACACTGGACACAGCATACTGAATACATTTTTTGTTGGTTTCTTTTGAAACAGTGTCTCACTATGTAGTTTAAACTGGCCTTGAGCTCACCAAGTGGCCCAGATTGGCCTATTGCCTCAGCCTTCCAAGTGCTGGGATTACAGGTGTGTACCACCACACCTGGTTTGAATAAGATTTTTAAAAACAAAACAGTTATGGGCATTGGAGAAGATGTAAAGGAAATGAAAAACTCTTACGTTGCTGACAGGAATGTAAAATAATATAGTACCATTATAAAAAGTTCCTTATCAACTTAATGTGTTTCTCAGTCATCCTCTATTGGGAATCTTGCAAAGAGAAATGAAAAGATATGTCCAAGGGGCTGGGGATTTAGCTCAGTGACTCAAGCACTTGTCTGGTAAGTGTGAGGTTGTGATTTTGATCCCTGGTACCAAAGAAAAAAAAAAGAAAAGAAAAGAAAAGAGAAGAAAAGAAAAGAAAAGAAAAGAAAGGAAAGGAAAAGAAAAGAAAAGAAAAAGAGAAGATATATCTACAAAAAACTATATAGTGAAATCTTATATAGCAATATTATTCATAATATTAATGACTACAAATAATTGAAATGTCCACAAACTGAAAAACAATGTCTGATAAACCCATACAGGGGAATACTTTTCTTAGAAGTAAAAGTAGCACTGATACATGCTTTGATGTGATAAAACTCAGGGACTTTATGCTAAGTGAAAGAAACTATGTGACAAAGATAATATGGGATTTTACTTATATAAATACTCAAAAAGATAAATTTATATCAATACAAAGACTAGTAGTTGTAGTAGCCCCTTTTTTGGGTAGTTATTAGGATGACTAAAAATAAGCTGAAAGAAATTTTTGCAGTTGATCAAAACTTTCAAACTGAATTTTGTTAAGGATTGTATAGTTCTACCAATTTACTAAAATCTCATTGAATTGCATATATTTACAACAAATTAATTTATGTCCTATTATTTGTTCTGCAGGAAAATTGCTTTAAAATATATATAAATCAATATATACAAATATAAATATGTTAAGGTTACACACTAGGATAAAAATATTTGCCACATTATTAACCCCAAATAGAAAATCTTATATTCAGTATATTTTGTTTTACATACAAAATATTAAAATCAATAATAAGATACTGTGTAAAAGTGCACAACAGACTTAAATAAGTACTTCTAAAATGAAGATGTGTAATGGCCCAACCACCATAGAATAAAGTTTCTTAACTTCCTTACTGATCATAGCAATGAAAACTAAAACCACATTTAGGGATCAATGCCCTCACATCATTTATCTAAATGTTTATGGTTTGGTTATTGATGACATCAAACAACTGGAATTCTTCATACTTTACCTACTTTGGAGACTTAGGGCTCTTGAGCCATGGACCATGCCCAAGAGAAGGGTAAGGAAGTGTGAGGTTACCAAGATTTGCAGCATCAGGTCACACTGGGCACAAGTCAGATGCTTAGGATGCTCCTGTGGGTAGAAACATCATGCTTGGTGCAGATAAACAACTACAGGAGCAACCACACATGATTCACTGCTGTAGAGACAGGAAGGCCAATCAGCAGTGATGCTGAATGAAAGACGCTAATCATGAGCTCAAGTTGCATGATTCTAATCCAAAAATTGAAAGTTCTGAAAACTACACTTTAGTATTCAAGAATGCAGCTTGTGTAACAAAGTTATGAAAAGATGAAGCAAATCATGAAGAAAATTATGAATCATTAAGAGTAGAAATGGCTTGGATGTCTTTCTTGGTTATTTTGCTCTCATTGCTGGACAACAATGCCTGACACCCAAAATTAAGTAAGGAAAGGTCTAATTAGCTCACAGTTTGTAGAGGTTTCAGTCCATAATCAGCTTACTCCAAAACAGGCTACTCCCCACCCAGGGAGGGTGCAGCACTCACAGCATCTCAATGCCCCCATCTTGCACAGAATAAGGATGTTTACAAAGTGGGGACCTTAGCCCACTGCTGAGTCCCTTAGTTAAACTTCTAAACTTTTCAAGATGACACAAGGGATCAGCTATTATAATCCACTGCTTATCAACTTGGCAACTACACACATTTCTTTTAATTGGTCTCCAGATATAAAGACATGCTTATTCTTAGCATTTTACAACTTGAGCATTATAACACATGCTTGACAATCCTTAAGGACCAGTATTAAGTCTATCAACATTATGTTACATTGGAAGCATAACATTTTGTCCCTGACCCCCCAAAGACTCGTGTACATTCCTTTATGCAAAAGCACTTAGTCCATCTTAAGAGTTAGCAAAATCCTAACAGTTTTAGCATTGCTGCAAAGTTAAATTTCCAAGTGTCCTCTGAGATTTAAGACAAACTCTTAGCTGTAAGCCCTGGTACATATGAAAACAAAATTAAACACTTCCAACATTTAATGGCACAAGATAAACATTTTCATTCCAAAAGTTACAAAGAGGGGGATACAAAGGCTTTGAGCCAAAGCAAGTACAAAATCTAGCAAGGCAACCATTGTCCTGTAGTTCCATGTCCAGGATCTAAAGAAATCTGTGGCAAATTGTGAGCTCCAAAGGGCTTGTGTGGTTCCACCACTATGGCACTTCTGGTGGTTATAGCTCTTATCTCTTCTCTCTTAGGCCCACTCTGCTCTCTCCTTGCAGCTTTTCTTAGATGATCCACATTCCTGGCTTTTCCAAACTTCTGGGGTCTCCACTGCACCTTTGGCTTCACATATACAGCTTCACACACTACCATTTCAGGGACACACTGCCTGGGCTCCCAGGCCTTCTGAAATTGAGGTGGAAGCCTTCTTAACTCCATAACACTTGCATGCTGCATGCACCTAAAGACAACATCAGGTGGATGATGCCAAGGTCTGCTACCAGCTGGAGAAGTAGTTAGGCTTTCCTCTCTTTTGGCTGTAGTGGTGGAGTGCCTGGATTGCTGGACACTGTTAATTCAATTCTGCAGAAGAAATTTTCTTTGCCACTGTTATTCCAGAACCGTATGCTCTGCGACTTTCTCTTCAAAGCAAAGTCTTTCACTTTTGCTGTTTTAAGTCTGCAAAAGATGTTGACTTGCTGCTTTTTGTGATACCTTCAGACCATCTTTACTATTCTCCTGTTCCTTCTCAGCAACTGAGATTTCCTAAGCTCTATCTTTGCAGTCCACAACTTGCTGGAGCTTCCTTTCTGGCCGAACTCACAATGTTTTAAATCACCCTACTGGGATCTTAGATCTTGATTCACAACATGAATCTGGCTAAAAGCCCCCAACAGTAGCCATGCCTCTGCCTCAACTTCCAACTACCCTGAAATTTCTTCTGCCAGATTAATTAGTCCATCACCCTTAATCTTAGTCCTAGGCAAAGTCTCTGGATATAAGCAAAATACAGACAGATCTTTTGCTAAGCCGTAACAAGCATCAACTGCTAATAATAGCCCTATTAGTGGGAGAAAAGTAATTTTATCCTGTATCATGAATAGTTGTTGCAATTCTCATGAGTTTATATGTAAAATAAACCTGGAGTCCAGCTATCAGTGTAGTCCTTCCCGGCAAAAACCTCCTGAACCTGGTCTTTACCAGCAGGATTTCTGTCAGTCTTCTGGTCTTCTGAGCTCTGACCAAAATCTCCCATACAGAACAACCTATGGTGTTTCAACTCTACTGTTTCAGGCAACATCTCTGAACCTTTCCAAACTCTTCCCACAAGCCATTCCCAAAGGCTCTTAAACCAACCACATGATCAGGTGCAATCATAGCCATGACCCAATTCCTGGTACCAAATTCTGTCATGGTTACTTTTTTCTCATTGCTGAGACAGAATATCTGACACCCAAAATTAAGTAAGGAAAGGTTTATTTAGCTTACAGCTTGTGGAGATTTCAGTCCATAATCAGCTGGCTCCAAAGCAGGGTACATAACACAGGGACAATACTTCAAGTCAGCAAAATACAGCAAAAGCAGCAAGAGCAAAACAGGAAAAGAGCAAGCCTCTTTTCCTC
>RJWM01030550.1:6967-23351 GCA_004363535.1 Dasyprocta punctata
AAAAAAAAAAAAAAAAAAAAAAAAAAAAAAAAAAAAAAAAAAAAAAAAAAAAAAAAAAAAAAAAAAAAAAAAAAAAAAAAAAAAAAAAAAAAAAAAAAAAAAAAAAAAAAAAAAAAAAAAAAAAAAAAAAAAAAAAAAAAAAAAAAAAAAAAAAAAAAAAAAAAAAAAAAAAAAAAAAAAAAAAAAAAAAAAAGAGGAAGAAAGTAAGAGGGATTGAAGGGATGGAAGAGAATGAGAGTGACAAAAAAATTACATATGAAAGTATATCATGTACAGGTATAAATTCCCTATGATGAATGTGATCATTGTGTATACCAAAATAGTAACAATAAACAATTAAATTATAAACAAGGAGTGAAAAAAGACAAAAAATTAAATTGTGTCATTTGCTAGAAAATTTTAGTGGTAAAGGCAGAATAAAATACTAATATTCTTCAAAGATGTATTTTATGTGAAAGAGCTCTATTGGTGGGGTAAGCACTGTGGAAAATTTCCTATATAGCAAAAATATCATAAAGTAAAGAGCCAAATAGAGGTGAAGATTAATCAAGATAGTAACTGAACATAAAGTTACTAAACTATATGCTAAGTGATTACTATGATAAATTGTATATTACATACATACTCTTCAATAACATAGATGTGAAGATGCAAAAATTGATGAATTTTAAATGGACATTACTAAATTAATGAAACTTGACTGAAAGCACCACATATTCTTTGTTCACAATTGCATAGTATTCTAGTAAAAAAATATAAACGTTGTGGAAATATAAGTAGTTGCTAGCTGTTTAGGATAGGGCAAAAGAGAGAACAGCAAGTTTTAAGGTGCTAATATGATTCTAGCAATTGTGAATGCACAACACTATTCATTTTCCAAATCATCTTGTAGAACAAAGAATGAATCTTATCATATATAAATATTTTAAGTCATTTGTGTTGTTAGGAGTAAATATATGATAAAATGCAGTCTTTGACAAAAAATTATAAATGTTTAAAACAACTCAAGCAAAATAATTAAAAAGAAAATTTGCTCAATTATGGAGTCTCGCAAATGAGTAAATTATAAAACTAAGAAAAAACAGAAGCAAAACTACATATACTGTATATGTGTGCAAAGTTTTATTGCAAAAATCATGGGTTAAAATAATGATAGTGTGATACATATGCATCAGAACTGAACTAAATAAATAAATGTTGAATGTTGGCAGTCACAAGTCATAATTTGAGAAGAAATCTATAAATAAACAAGAAAAAGCTAGGATAAATTATTTAGAAATGAATTTGAGTTAGGGACTATATGAAAATATGTCTAAGTTAATATAGACATTGATGATGGTTACTTATGACAAAATTTACGCTTATGTATAAACTAGGGTTAGCATACACAATGTTTCATTTTTCTGTCAGTTGAGAGAGCTCAGAACAACAATATACTTTCAACAATGAGTACACAGTGCAAATTCTTACTTTGTGAAATCATTTTCAAATAAAAACAACAAGGGCTACTTGGAAACCTGATTGAGTACATCAGTAGGATAGGAAATATGCCCAGTGTATCAGGAAAATCTCAGATTCATTTCAGTTCCAAAAACTGAGAAATTACTCAAAAACACAATTCAGTAAGTTAAAGCAATATGTTAAATGAACACCACAGCCAAATGAAAGACCTCCCAATGTCCAAAGCTAGAATAATTTGAAAAACAAAATAATGCTGATTTATAGATACAAATATTAAATGGGTATATTTAAAACAATAATTGTATAAAAAATGGCTGAATATGTGAAGAGATAAATTTTTCCACATGGAAGAATTACAAGCAACTTGGCTCCTTTCAATGATTTTGAGTGTAGAGTATAATAATTTATTTTTTAAATATGAGCAATGCTGATAATGCTTTCCAAGATGTGTTATATACAAAAGAGAAAAATCCATTAATTTGACAGAAGGTGAAGGATGCCAAACATTATCTCACCAAATTGATTGATTTGTACATTGACAGTGATAAGTCATGTTCATAGTATGTACTTATGATAAAATGAAATGACAGTGGTAATTCACTGCTGATATATTCCTAGCAAAAACACACAACCTTAGTCTATATATAAGAAAAAGCAGAAGAACTATTCAAATGCAAAGATATTCCATAAAATACTTGACCTGTATTTCTCAAAACTGTGAAGGCCATCAAAAGCAAGAGGACCCTGTTGTAGCATGAGGACTAAATGAGAGTGCTGTGCTAAATGAGATGTTGGAATAAACTGAAGACATTAATGGAAAAAAAAAAAACAGGAAATTTGAATAATGTCTGAATTTTATTAATATTCAACTGTTAGTATTAATTTATTGATTGTCATTATTGTAAGTTACTGATAACTTAGGTTATCAATAACAGGAAAATTTAGTTGTAAGTAGCAAAATAGCACTATCGTCATAATTTTTTTATAAAAAACAAAGTATTTTAAAATAACTTTTATTACACATGTTAACAACAGGGAAAGAGCAATAGGGTTTTTGAGTATTGTAAAAATTTAAAAGTATGAAAGTTGAACATAGTGCCTTGTCAAAAGAGAGAAAAGAACAAATTCTGTACATAGATATTCAAGTCTTAACAAAGGTACATTATATACATTGATGTATTTAATTTAAAAAAATGATTTATCTCTTCTTTGTTACCCAAACTATGTCTGTATTAGTCAGCTTTTCAGTACTATAATAAAATACCTGATACAAACAACTTATTGGATGTTTTAATTAAGAATCACAGTTTCAAAATTTCCCATCCAGCGTGGTTTACTACATTGTTTCTTGGCCAATCATCAATAAGGTAGAATCATCAATGGCAAGGACATTTGGTGGAGGAAAACTGTAAAAACATGGCAACCAGAAAGCAGACAGGCTTAAAGGAAAGGGTTTGGAACAAACTATTGTCCCCAAAATGATGTGCCCAGCTTCAGTTAGACTCCACATTCCGTCCTTCATCTCTCAATAATGGCATCGAGCTATAATCTCTTTCATGGATTAATCACTGATGAAGTTAGAATCCTCATGAACCAATCACTTCCCACTTCCAGCTAAGCTGTCATCAAAATGCACCTTTTGGGGACATATTTTTTCCAGATTCTAATAGGGTCTAACAATATTATTTTATTTGCCAGAGTAAAAATTTTCTAGTTTTCTTTTGTTGCATTTTCCCCTTTCCTGCTGAAGAGTTGCTTAAGGCCAACTTTTGATAGATTTTGCAATGAAACAAGATTTAGCGTCTAACATTTGGTATTTAACATGTTCAAGTTAACACAGAGGTCAATTTTGTTGCTTTGTTCAGATATTGCATATTTTAATGAAACTCATTTGCTTTTTGCATTGTTTTTTAGATATGCTAATTTATTTTTCTTAACTTTATCAAATATTATAAATTTAGCACATATATCTTTAACATGCTACTGAGTTTGTGTTTTTGAATTCTATTTGAAATCCGTAGTGCCTAAAGTCTTCAAATTTCTTTAGTGTACAGTTTTTTAATCTCTTGTCTGCAAAACTAACAATACAGTCTCTGTCATTCAGCTCTTTTACCCAAAAATCAATGTTTATACTGGAACCTATTCAGATAGGGGTAAAGTACGGAGAAGGAGGAGTGTCCTGTAATCTTTCGATTAAATCTTCCTCTTTTCATGAGCTTCTATCTCAGGTCTGTGACCTTCACAAGTGTTTCACCAGTGACACACTTTGTTTACCCTCTTGCTCCATTTTTCCACTATCATCTTCAGAAAATATTTACTCAGCCTTATTGATATAAAATGAGCTACACATACTTAATGTTTGCAATTTACTGAATGTGGACACATGCATATGTATTAAGGTACAACCATCAAACTATATCGTATTATCATAATGAAGATGTTAGTCCCAGTCAATATTTAAAATGCTTCTGTGTATACTTTTTAAGCTCTTGTTTTTTACTAAAAATACTTAGCCTGAGATTTTCCTGCCTAACAGATTTTCCAGTACAAGACACGACATTGTTAACTTTAGGCATTTTGCTGCACAATAGGACCTTGCAGTTGATTTATCTAACATAAGTAAGTACCTTGGGTTTGGTTCTCTTTTCCGCATTCCAGCCAACAGGACCCAGGAAAGCTGTACTGACCTGGGATGACAGGACTGTAATTCTTATGACCAGGTTCAGGGAAAGTCTATTTTCGGACAATAGGTCTTACTTCAAAATGAATTTAGGAATGTTGTTGGTGACTCCTAGCATCCCTGCTATAGCCACAGGGGAATATTTCTTGTCTCTTCCATATAACAAGCTGGTGTGCTTCTCAGAGTAAAGTCTGTGAGAATTTAGGATCCCATAACTTTGTGATTGCCAAGAATTGCTTAATTTCATGCTAGATCACATTTAGCTTCTAGCAACATGTCAAAATTAAAATTAAAATGTTTTGATTAGTATAAAACTGCACTGGTTTCTAATCCATATAAGAGTTTCTCAGTAGGATTAGCTGGTTATGTTTGTCTCTTCAAAGCACTGCCAGTATCTCCTGACATCAGTGCTCTCTGAAAGTTTCACATAAATTGTTGAATTATACTTTGTCTAGTATTTCTTTTTATAAGACAGGAGTGATGTTGTCTAAGCATTTGACATTCAGAACTCAAAACCTACAGTATAATTTAATAATCTGATGTTTGGCAAATCATTCAAATGATTAGAATCTTAAACTATTGACATCTTTCAATTCTTTCTTAATATGATCATAATACAAACTAGTAAATAAAACTCAAGTATGTTTGTTTTGTAAATATTTATACTAACTCACTTTTCCAGTTCTGTTCCTTATGTTCCACAAAATAATGTTTTTTACATATAAAATATTCTATTTCAGGTAATGTAAATATGATTGTGATGCATTCCTTTACCATTTATTTGGCAAAACACTTACTTCTGCTTATACCATTTTTCTTTTTTTTTTGCACCAGAAATTTAACTCAGGACCTTGCAGTTGCCAGGCAGGCACTTATGTTGCTAAGCTATATCCCTGGCCTTCATATTAATGATTGAAAAATGTTTTCATTACATTTGCTTTTGTATTTAAGATTTTATTCTTTTGTCTCCTGGATGTCATAGTTTCAAGTGAAAATGTAGCTATCATTCATATTCTTGCTCCATTCAAATTTGTCTTTTTTTTTTGCTGGCAATGGTTTTGCTTATATCAGATTCACTATCATGTCTGGAGGTGTGCAATTGCTTAATTTTGATATTGTTTGTGAGTTATCATAATTTCTGAACCCTTTTTTTCCTAATCGTTTAATATTAATTTTCTCTTCCTTACTCCTGGGATTTTAACAGCAATGTTAAAAAAAATACTTGTACTCATGTCCTGAGTGTCTCATACAAAATCTTTCCTTTTATTACAATTATTTTTACAACATGGTTTTGAATCAGTTAAGCAGACTTACATTTCTGTTTGATAAATATATATTCTGCTTTGTCCAGAGAACTACGTTGATTGTTTGTATAATTTTTACATTTTATTTTTGTCCTTGGAAGAGCATGTGATTTATGTATATAAACTCAACCTTTCTAAAGATAATCATTTTTCTATTTTCCCTCATTAACTTTAATATCATTGCTTTAATTATTATAAAATTTGATAATGAATATATTAATCATATCTGGGGTATCCCAATTATTAAATTTTTCCTTTAATATGTCTTATATTTTGGCAATTTACTTCATTAATTAGGCACACATAAGTATACACATACACTCACACACACACACCCCCCACAGTCTAGTGTTTTTATTTTCAAACTATAGAAAGTTATTTTTCATCTGAGAGTCATAAAGGCTTCAGGGTCTAACATTTCAATTTAATCTAGACTTAGATTGTGACAATACAGGGTTGTAATTTTAGTAGGACCCTGCTTTCTGGATTCACTGAAATTGAGACACAAACAGGTATCCTTATCAATGCTAAAAGACTTGGATAGATTCAGGGTTTATTTTATTTTATTATTTTTCAGCTATTTCTTCTAAACAGTGACCACCTTGATTATTAATTCAAGCCTTTACACTTGGTATAATTTGTTTGCTGTGTGCTGTAAAAATGAAAATCTTTGAGAATTTTATTTATAAGCTCCTAAATCAGTACCTTGTGCTCTTTCAATTTCGCAAATATCGAATGTTCCTTTGACATAGGTCACATAAGCATTTAATTTCCCTCAAAGTTATATCCCTTGCCCATGTGATACATAAAAGTGCTTTGCTTTATTTTCCCCATCTAAGATCTTCTGTTCCTGAACCAAGCCCTACCTTTCCTTCATTATTAGAGAAAGCAAATCTCCCCACTGTTAAAAATAGCTTACTATCATCATCTCTCATTAGATTTGTTCTCTTCTCTTGGGAATCTTAATTCATCTGCTCCTAAAAACTTTCACAGACCTCTAATAATTTGTTGATATTCATCTTATTTATTCTAGCTTTCAAGCCAGAATTATTAATCTTTGTATGTACTATATTTTATTGTCAGGTATAAGTCCTCCTTCTACTTTGCTTTGAGTAACAACTGTCCTGTTTCTTAAGTCAATCATTCAAGTTCATGAAATATATTACATGATCAAGACATATGCAAAATATAATTATTGCAAATATGGAGTGAAAATTTAAAAGATTAGTAATTGAAAAAAATTGAAAATTCTTTATAACACAGTTTTTCCTGAATATCTAATAATAAAACAAATAAATTTATAAATTAAAGCAAAGAAACAATGAATTTGATAGATAAGCTGAATAGAAGATTGAAGAGTAGACTCTAAGATGAGAGATATGGTATTACTAAGGTTTTTTGTTTTTTGTACCGGGGTTCAAACTCACGACCTCACGCTTGCCAGGGAGTCACTTATGTTGTTGAGCTAAATCTCTAGCCCCAGCTACTAAGGTTTTCTATTTGGGTCTTGGTTATATGAATGTACCATTTTGGAAATTAGCCAAGTTATTTACTAACCAGGCTCCTTATTTCAATATCTACTTCCTGGTTGCCATGAGTGAGCCACTTTTCTCAACCAACCTCTTTCCCCACGGTGTTTCCGCTCTGGAGCCAGTGGAACATGGACTGAAAACACTGAAACTGTGCCCTAAAGTTAATCTTTACTCTATTAAGTTGCAGGTATCAGGTATTTTGTTCCAGTGATAGGAAAGTAAATTAATGCATATATAATTATGAAGCAATTATTATTTTACATGCAAAATTTTTTTCATTTGCTTATTAGTGAATTTAAATTTACCAAAATTTTGAAAAGAAGGAAAATCAATTCTATCTCTGGAGGAAAAAATAAAAAATAAAACTAAATTGAAATTATTTGATGAAGTAAAGATAAAATAATTTGAAGGGTTTCAATTTGTTTCCTCAATGAAAATGATATCTGAGCATATAGATATGTTTACTGTGATTTGCACATTACACGATGTGTACATTCACCAGAACATCACATGGTACTGCATAAATATATACAATTTTTATTTTTGAATTAAAAGTTATTTTTAAAAGCTGTGAAAATTAGAGGCAAACTCCCACCAATTGGAAAATGCTACATCATCAGTATTCTAAATAAAGCTAGAATGATTAACATCACCTGCTTTCAGATCAACAATTATTATCAGTATAATGATAATGATAAAATTAGAAAATGATAATGACTGAGAGTCCTTAGTAGGACATGGAAACCCTAATAATGTTTAAATAACTTATAAGATCTTCAAAATATACAGACTTAACTTATGAAAACATGAAAGAGTATAGAAAATCCATAGCATATAGATTTCATAGTATTTCATTAATTTTGATTGAGCTATTAAGAGAAATATCAGTAAATACTCAAAAAATTTGAACAGCACCATAAAACATTATAACCTATAAGAAATGTAAAGCAATTCTGCAAATAATAGCAGTAAAAATTATTTTCTGTTCCAAAAAAAGTGACATTTAACATTTCTATATATTACACATGCTAAATGATAAACAGCAACTTTAAAATGGGCTTTGGATAAGATAAAACGAAGACAAAAATATAAAACCATGGTGAATATCAATATAAAGGAATATTTGGGAAACTGTCTTAGTTATAAATGCTTGAGCTATAAAGGAAAAAATGTAGTAAAAATCATGACTTCTGTTTATACCTGAAACAGTACAAAACAATTTAAGAAAACTGGAGTCAAAAACAAGTCAGCAAAACAAAATAAATGGATGTATACAGTCAGCAGTAAAACACAGAGCAGTAAAGTAATGACAGAGTAACTGAAACTAAAAGCTAATTTCATAGGTTCATTAACAAACAAATCTCTAACAAAATTATTTTAAAAAATAAAAGAAAGATGATAAAAAGAACGAATGAATCAAAATAACTAGGCTTTTCACATATAAAACAATAAAATAATATGACAAATATAATGTCATTTGAAGTTTTTTTTTAAATCTTGTGATACAAACTAAAACCTTGTAAAACCACATGTGTTTAAGAAATTAATATCTAAGCCAAACTTGGTGGTGTACACCTATAATCTCAGCACTCAGTAGGCTGAAGCAGGAGGATTATGGAGAATTCGAGGCCAAGTTGGGCTACAAAGTGAGTTCAAAGCCAGTCTGAACTGCATAGCAAAACCTTTGCATAGCAAAAAAAAAAAAAAATATATATATATATATATAAATATATATATATCCACATATATATAAAATATATACAACTAACCATAAATACTATAACAGTCTATGTGACATTATTAGTGCACTGTAGCAAATATTTATGGAAGAAAAGTCATAACCACAAGTGGAAAGTCAGACAATTGAAAGCATAATGACTCAGCACATACTGTAATCCTAGTGCTAGTCTGATAAGAAAACATTAATCAAGATTATCATAAACACAAAGTTAAAGAATATTTTGTTAAAAAATATAATGTTAAACACAATTTTTAACAAACCAGTTCTGCTATAAAAGAAGAATCCATAAAGATCAATTTACTTTTTTATTCCAAGGAGGCAAGTTAGGCTAAGCATTATGCAGTTAATCAGTTAAATTCACTCTATTATCAATCAAAAGTGAGAAAAAAAGGTAATAATCATCTAAATAGAAAAATAATCTGACACAGTATAAATTTCATTTGCAACAAAACTTTCAGTAAAATAGGAATAGGAGTTTCTCAACCTGATAAAGCTGTTATAAGTGCAAAGTGTGTAGACGCACAATGCACTTAAGAAGAGAAAAAGGAGACGGACCTGATCACCTAATCAATATTGTACCTACATGTCCAGTCTGTGTAATAGACCCATAAGAAGAAACAAAGGTATACAAATTTATGAAAGAAGAAATAAAACTGCCTTTAGTCACAGAAAATCTGATTATACAGAAGAGAAAATAAAATCTAAACAGTAACCCCACTAAAATCTTTTTAAAAGTTATAGATAAAATGATACACAAAAATTATTTCTATTACTGTGCTAACAATTAAACTTTGACAATTTGTGCAAACAGTGCCATTTATAATAACATGCAACATTAGTTTGGGATGAACAGGATATTTGTCAAAGTGAGAGCTTTGGATATCAATGGAGTTTTTCCCCTCTCACCTATCTACATATGGCTGTTACCTAATAGATTTTCTTTGAAAATAACAAGATATCATGTGTTGAAGTTACACAATCCTTTCCTTTGACTCAGATATCTCCACACCTAATATCAGAATCACTTTCTCTTCTCCCTATAAACATGTTCAAACTCAGAGGAATCTTAAACCTCAGAATTCTCCTCCACTGGACAATTTAGCTTCCTAACTTGACATCCTATATCTAATAGAGCCATAGAAAAGTCTGTAAACTTTCCTGCCCTGTATATCTCCGGAGTGTTGTGATGAGTCTGTAAGGCCATAGGCTTGATCTAAGAACCACGTGACTGTATCCACACACCTACCCATCTTTTCTCTGAAGCAAGGGCACTAAAGACATGGACTCCATACAACAGTAAGCAAGGTTTTTATTTATATTTAATTTTCAAACCCCAGTATGAACAGCTAAATGAGATTCTATTGTGTTGGTTCATGAAAAATTGTCTGCACGCATGTTCAATTGTTTATCTGTACTTCGGGCACTGTATGGTTTAGTAGCTGTCCAGCTTGCATTTTTGATATTATGCATTCCACAAAACATCAGAAATAAACCGAACATTCACCAGAGCCATGTTAGATAATACCTCTGTTCACAACGTTTCTGGACATCTATCAATAATTGGTCCTTAAAATGCTGTTCCATTCTTTTTCTGAAAGTCAGATTATTAGCACCACATCTTCACCATCAAAATCTACCAATACTATGAGAATTCCTAGATTTTTTACCCACTTGTAAGATCAGAGGTTAGACTGTCACAAATTTATATATGGTAGCAGAAAACAGGAGACCATTGTGTAAGACAAAGGCCATTATTACCAATAGCACATTAAGACAAATGAGCTCTGTGTTTACAAAAGTGTATCTTAAGAGCAGGCACATACAGTTGATTCATGTCATGGATGATAAAACTCATAGTTAGAGAACCTGCATTTTTTGCAGTCTGCCTCAAGCATATCTGTCAAACCTGTATCTTGGGGAAGCAGAACTACCTAACATTTTTCCTAAAGTGTGACTTTATGTTTGTTATATTAGACAAGAAAAGAAACCTGTCTTCTGTTACAGAAGAACACAATATCTATATACAAAATCTATCTGTACTACTAGATCTATATGCAAAAATGTTTCTTTTTTCTTTTCTTCTTTTTCTTTTTTTTTTAGCAAACATTCACAAATTGAAGACTCTAGAATAGAACTGGTCTCTAATTATAAGGTCAGATAATATGAAAAATGTGTTAATCTGTGATGTTTACATTTATATATAGTTTTGTATCTTATGTTTACTTTAGAGACAATATTTTTATTGTCTTGTCTACTATTTATTTGTTTACATTCTCATAATGAATTTTTGCATTATATAACAGATGTTACAGTATTTTTAAATATACAAACTCACAAATATGCAGAAAAATAGAAATATATTACATAAATATATAATTGAATCTTTATATGAAATTTCTCACTTTTTCTAACGAAATCTGTTTTTTTCTCATCTATAAACATACATCTTATCATTTGTATTTAACATTATATTTATGGAGCTATTATTCTTAATGTGAAATAATATATGCCTTAGGTGTTGTGCGTGTATATGGACCATTGAAATTATACCTTAAAAAATGTAGAAATAACTTTTCTCCAAATAGCCTATGTTTTAATCTTATTCTCTAAAATTTCCAGGATTTTTAAGATCTAATAATATAAAACATTTATTAGGTAGTGTAGCAGAAATTTAGATAATCATTGACATATTAATTATGTTATATTTTCTGGTTGTTGAAAGAAACATTCCATTCCACATATATTGGTTAATATTCTGAAGAAGAGTTGGGCATGGTAGCACATACCTGTAATCCCAGCACTTGGGAGGCTGAGGTAGAATGATTGCCATGAGTTTGTGTCCAACCTGGGTTGCATAAGTAAGTTCAAGGCCAACCTGAACAACACAGTGAGATCCTGTCTCAAAAACAAAACAAAACAAAACAAAAAAATTCTGAAGAGTTGGCATCTAAAATAACTAATATCTTCACAATTTTTACAAAGAGGTAGTATCACTGTATATAATGGATGCTATGTTTAGGAATTTTAGACACAAGTAATTCAGGGAATACTATTTTAAGGCAGAAAGTTGTATGCACTATTTGGAGGTGACTATGAATTATAGATAACTGAATATCAACTTTAAACTAAAGTTGCATTATAAGTTATATTAATTTTTCTGATTAAAGTGACATCTGGTAAAAACCCATAAGGATTCTAAAATGAATGGTACTATATTTTTATAAGCAACTTGCAACAAATATAAAATAAAATATTTGTGCATACCCGGAAATTGACTATATATACCTGTGGAATCAAATGAGGGACTGATCATACTCAGGCTAGTAATATTTTTTACTATTTTATATAAATTTTTAGTCTTTCCTTTGATTTTCAATTCAAAGCTTTTAAAAATTGTCTTCATTACAAATTGTGAAGTTGAAAAAAATGTACAAGGTAAGCTACTTATTTAAGATTTTACATAATTTGACTTTCTTTAAAGACAAATGCTAAAAGTGCTTTAAGTACTACATAAAATTGAACTCAAGTAAAAAAAAGTATTTTTACAACTGTTCAAATATATACTTCAAATTCATGCTTAATTGAGTTCAAAGTGTAGTATGATGTGTTAAAAAGAGAATTCTGCTATGCATTTTAATCCAACATTTTTGTAGCATTTCTTTTTATAAAGAAAAATACAGCAAGATGAACCACTGTATTTTATATCAAATCAATTGCATTCTACATGATAAAAACATACAACAGCAAATGAAAAATATTGTTAACAGCATCAAGAGGTGGATTCTTAAGAAATATTATGGTATTTTTCCCTCTCCATCGTTCAAAAATTTTGTTCTCTTTTTTCTAAAGCTTCAAAGTAGCAATTCCACGGCATTCTGTGTAGTCTCATCACACCACTGTGGGTGCACTGAGCCACTGCTATGTATTATATTTGCATGATCTTTGCTTGCTGTCTGTATCCACCTCACATTGTTGGCTTAGCAATTAAATGCTAAGTACTGTGCAACCCAACCTTTATATAGAGTTATTTATATCTACTTCACAAAGTGATCGAGTAAGTTAATATTTGCAATCTACGTCTTTTGAGTTAAAAAGTACATATATCAAAATTCACAGATCTTAATGCTACTTTGGATGAGCAGATATTTAAAATATTGATGAAATTTAATGTATCAAAAGTCTGAGAATCTATTCTTTCTAGGAAATTTTGTTTATCCTGAGATTGTAAAACGTTTTCCTATATTTTCTTCTAAAATATTTATATCATGACATTTATTTTTAGGTCTAAAAACAATTTGTATTAATAATTGGTTTACTGTTGATGTTGAGATTCCTTTTTGAAATTTGATTGAATTTTCATTTAAACATATACTACAAATTATATGATGGAAAAACTAAATATTGTATAAACTACTGATGTTCTGGGGTGCTTTTAGACTGAGTAATAAATCTTAAATTATATTTTTGGTCAGCTGTGATTATCTTTTACAGTCAATTTAAAATGAAGTCCCTATCCACCCTTTACTTCACAAGCCTGCATAGATTTTAGCTCATGTCAATAATTAAAAATGTCTCAATATTTATTTTTGTGTAAATTATTCATTTCAGAATTAACACATAACTTTCATGGTAGTGGGTTATGATTGGCTGTGTCCTGGAAGAATGTGGCCAAATGAAGACAGGCACTTAAATATTTGTGTTCAAATAAAAACAATGACATCATAAAAATTCATTTTAATGTTGGCTAGCTTGAGTATATTGATTAGAACAAAGCCTTTAGAATCAATAGTATGAGAAAAGTATGCTCCTTTCAGTAGAGATTGATAATGTAGTGCATCTGACAGCTTCTAAATAAAAGCAAGAGGAGATGGCTGCCAAGGGACAGATAGAGAAAGAGAGACAGCGAGAGAGAAAGAAATTTTGTGGCAACCAAGCATTAATTTTTCTCTTCCTTCAATATTTTAACTGATAAGTAAGTTATACTAAATAAAAACACAGAGCATGCAAGTAAATTATATATCGATACTATCAAAGGCCAAGTGTTATACTGTAGTCCCAAATATTGAGTACAGTAATCCAAGTACTGTAATCCTTTCTCTACTTTTCCTCATTATCCAAGAAGTTATATTTATAATTCCACTGAGACATTATTGGAATCCAGGCAAGTTAATTCCAATCTACCACCTCCAATGCAACCCACAGCGAGAGTAAAGACTCTGAGACATATTCAAAATTAAGGGCAGCCAAGAGGTCCTGAGTCCAACCCTCATGAGGACGTGTGGACAAAGACCTTGATCCTAGGCCTCTCCCAGAATTTATTAACTAGTGAAGCAAGGGAGTGGCTTGAGGATGAGTGACAGTGAGGATGGCGGGAACTATGTGAATAACTTGAGTTCACTGGTCAGGTAGTGAGAAAGGTATCTCTGCAAAATACAGAGATGAAGATATGTAGGGGGATCAATTTGATACTCCAATCAAGATATCAACTGAATTGTTTTAGGAGGCTGCTGCTTCAGTTTCTGATATGCAAACTTTATGCCCTGGGAACTCACAGCCTCTTACTCCAAGCTCATACCCAGTTGACATTCCTGGAGCTCACTGGCTCTGCCATCCCACTGTGCCTATATATTTTACAGAGATCACTCTGGGAGGAAACAGAACACTGTCAGATGGCTTTAAAGATCACATACCAGTACCTCAGGCTAGCCTTATTTGCAATGCTTAGAGCCAAATGAAGAGAGAAGGAAATACCATAGTCAGTTCTGTATATATCAACATAAGGAAATAAGTCTCTATTTAAACAAAGTTGCAGCAGTTGATCTGCATTCAAAGGGACTCGCTCAAGTTGTTTCCCACAGTGTTATAGAAATAATTCCAAGTAAAATAAGAAACAAAAACAGTCAACAATGTTAAATTTTCCTTTGAATGAAAAGAATCCACATAATAGTCAATAAGGGATGGTATTATCAATGAGTTTGTCAAAAGTAAAGTCAGTATGCTGCATCGGACAAAAGAGTTATTGCAGTTGGATTGAAAAAAATATAAAGAAGCCTAAAATTGATCAACATGGACTGTGTTCATTGATAATAGTGTCTTTTATGATGAAAAGATTTAAAAAAATAGTAAACACTAAGAAATTGCATTCGGTAAAAATAAGAATACTTATTTGACTCATAATCAGGTAATAGTATGTGTCTGGTGTAATTATTTTGAGGGTACACATTATAGACTTAGAGCTTTAGACTTGTAATATAAATCCATCTGTATTTTTCATCTTTCAGCAAAATAGTGCACTAAATTTCTATAAAAACTTGTCTTTTAAAATTGCTTCCATAATTTTAGCTGTTGCAATGTAAAATGAAATTTGATAGTGTAATTAACTAGTGGTTAGTATAAATTTGAAAGTAATATGACTAGTCATATTTTGTCTCAATTAGAATAACTGACACAAATTCTGTATTACATATGAACTTTTAAATATTTTTCAAACAAAACAGGAAAAAGAAGTGATAACTGAGGATTTTTCTACATTATTATGGTGGCTAAGGAGACACTTGGTAGTTATTAATATAAATAAGAAAAAATGCTTCAGAGAAGTACATTACAACAATTGAAAAGAAAATGACACACTATGAAATAGACAAGATTAATGCAGATATTTGCAAAGCAAAAGATAATTTATTTTGATAAAGAGATTATTGGATGCATTGAACAATGTTATAGAAGTATGCTATGCTTCAATAAACAAAAATGGCAGACTCATTTAAAATGCTGTGGTAACAACTGTAGGATCATCATTAGATACATTTTAATAGAAAATTATTTTCTTTTTTATTTGACACAGTCTGCTCTTTCAAGAAAATAAAACAGCTTTTTTTGTTTTTCCCCCCAGTAGTAGGCATAACCTGACTGGATGTCCCTGAAAACTACATTTTGAATGAGGCAGAAATATATCAGATCACTCCTTCAGTGATTTGCTGACCAGGAGGCATTCTTTTTATATTTATCAGTGTTATTTCTTTAAAATGACCTAATTTATTATTCACTAGTGAGACAATTCCTTATTCAGTTTACAATTGCTTTGATGTATAAAAGCATGAGCTGTATAACCAGCGGGTGTAGACTGATTGAGAAAATCTGTTTCCAAAGCAGCAGGAAGAGAAACTTGATAGCAGGAATGGCACTTAATGTCCTGACCCTGCTCAGGAACCGTGTGCAGTATTTTTAGCTAAAATAAGAAAGCGTCAGCTACTAAAATATTAACATGGTAGCTTAAAAAAGAATAAAGTAATTAAGGCATTGATGTGGCACAAAGTACAGGCTACCATGTGAGTGCTTGACGGGTATGTAATAAACCTTGAAATAGTTAGAGGATGTTGATGAGAGGAAGTGTTGGATAACCAGATTACTAAACTACACATTTAGTATGGCCAAGATTCAAAGGTGGGAAAAAGAAAAAAGTATCTGCAAGGCAATGAAGATAAAGATTGATTGGTATATTTTATAAGCCCAATACAACTTGAGGGTCCAGAAAAAATGTCAATAAGAATGGAGAACTGAGGCTAGGTAAATAAAAGACCTGGATATTTTCACTGTTCAGAATTAGAATTCCAAAAAAGATTTATGTAGTAAACAAAATGGTGATGTTTTAAAATGAACTGTTCAT
>RJWM01030551.1:0-23301 GCA_004363535.1 Dasyprocta punctata
TGACAATGAAAGATGATGTTTTCCTTCATCAGAACTGTGTAGTAAAATCTAAGAAATTGAGACTAGTGTGCATTTTCTGACCCTAAAATTTTCTCACGGGCAAAAAGTTTGAAATTCTCTCACAATATGTTCGTGAATTTGAAGTTTCAGTTCTTTAAATAAAAATTGAATATTTTTCAAAACCATGTTTAATGAATTTGTATCTATTTTATAATACCCTTAGGGATTTTCACAAGCAGCACAAATTCAGAAAATGTGCTTCAGATACACAACTATTACATAGGAATCTCTTTTTAGTGTGTCATGACCAGTTCTCCTGCCATTCAAAGCAACAGATCTCTTTCATAGCAAGAGACTAAATAAGCTGAATCCTATTACTGATCTGGAGTTTCCAATACTCTGCATTTTGGGGGCCATTTAGAATGATTTTCCACATTTTACAGGCAGGCAGGGTTGATGTTCCTGACCTGAGGACGTCAATGAAAACAACTGTACTCAATGCAGGGCTCTCCGGGGCCCCATCAAGGCACCATCTTCTTTCTCTCTTCAGCAGTCAGTGGGGACCTCATCATGACCCAGAAATGAACATCACTCTATGCCTCTCAGGAAGAGGTCTCTTTCTCCTGTTGATACAGTACAGATGTGCGGGGAGAAATATCTTGGATCCTGATAAAATTTGAACTGTATCGTCAGCACCTGTGTTCCATCTGTGTCTTCGCCTTGGACCTCTCAGCTGATTCAAAAGGATGAGAATTGGAAGCCGATGAGTCTTCAGCACCCAAGCCCTGTAGCCTGGGGAACCTTACTGATATGTCCATCACTGTCCCTGGCCAGAATTTTGTTTCACTGTCTGATCATAACCCTACTGTATTTCCTGTGCACTGAATCTCAAGGAAACTTGCTAGCAAGTAGCAACAGCTTGCACAGGAATCCTTGTCCTTGGACACAGTATAAGACAATAAACAAATGTATGATATTGAAGGGCATTTCTGATGTGATGTTTTCTGCCCCTCCTTTATTCATGGGTAGAAATGGTAAGCAAATTCCTGAAGTTTGTATTTTTCCTTAAACAATTTCAGTCAGATTAGAAGTAAGAATAGTTGCTTTTTTTGCAGTTCAGAAATTCAGAGAAACTTCTAGCAAATTCCTTCACATGAATGTATATAGATTAGAAGAAGTAAAGCAAGCACCCCTTTGCTTAAACCCCATAAGCAAGAGGACACTGAATATCATGTTTCACCTACCTCTCTTGCTTTACACATATGTCTTCTTTACTTTATTCTACTTTAGGGGATGATAATTTTGGAGACAGTTGTTGATAGGTTCAGAACACCCCAGAGACAGCCAAGTCCCAATATGTGGAAACAATAAGCATTACCTTCTCTGTCAAAAGCATTCTGGAAGATGTGATTAAGACAAGGGCTTTCAGACTGGAAAGGACCATGAATTAGCTAAGTGAGAGTAGTACTATCATAGCAATTCTTATCATAGGGAGGAGGAAAGTTACAAGCAGAGAGGGGATTTGATGACACAAATAGACATTGACTGAGGAGAGGATGGGGTAATGAGTGGGGAATGTGGGAGCATCTTTGAATTTGAAAGGCAGATACTTTACCATCCAGCTCCAGCAGCAAAGTCTTCCTAACTCCTTGATTTCATCTCAGCATAAATTCTGACCCCAGAGCTATGAAATTATTGTCTGTGTCACAGTCAAGTTGATGTTTTGCAGGACTACAGAAAACTGACATGGATGATTTATTTTATCTCCATATGTGTTCCTGTTCACTGCTCTCTGAAACTTCTCCACTTTGTTAGTGTCTGGTGTCCATTTTCACAAGAGATACTGAATATTGTACTCAAAAAGATAGGATGGGACATTTTGTTATCTA
Source organism: Dasyprocta punctata (assembly GCA_004363535.1). Taxonomy (NCBI): domain Eukaryota; kingdom Metazoa; phylum Chordata; class Mammalia; order Rodentia; family Dasyproctidae; genus Dasyprocta; species Dasyprocta punctata. The sequence goes on from RJWM01030551.1 coordinate 1,890, forward strand.
TGTAATCTTAGGGTGGCATAGCTTCATTCAATCATTTGCAGTCTGGCTATTTGGTAAATTCACAACAGTTGGGGTGAGAGGGAAATTTTTATTTGTGTTTGCTTTCCATATTAGAGTGTCAAATGCATCGCTTCTTGGCCTTTTGGCTAAGATCAAGTGTAAAATGACAAATGAGAATTATATGACATGGTATGGAAGTCACTTAATAAGTCATAACGTGAAAGGAAAAGAGTAAATGTAGAAAAATATACAGAAATTTCATTTTGTTTCCTAACTCAAAGTCAGAACAAAAGTCATCTAGAATTTGTTCAGGATCAAGGCCAGAATTTTGTGTCATTAGCGCATGCTTGTGGTATGTAATGATTCCATATTTTGTGAGGAAGTAGTGCATGTACAAATTGCATCTTATTTGTTCTTTTTAAAATTCCTTTATTTCTCCTTCCTCTGTATTCCTTGCAATCCTTGCCCCCTTTCACATTTAGAAAAGTTCTATTTTCATCACTTTTTTCCTTCAATTCCTTTTTCTCATCTCCTTTTCCTGCTCTTCTTCTCCATCCTGCCTTCTTAACATCCCCCATGCATTCAAAAATGGTCTCTCTACTTTCTATTTCACTATCACCTAATTATATATTTGAGTTTTTCACACAAGAGAAATTGTGTCATATTTAAACTTGTGTGTCTGACATATTGCACTTAATGACTTGTAGAAAGCACCATTCTATGCCTTCTCAAGATTTTTCCTTGGTACATACGGGGAGACAGTGATTGCTCTGCTATGTCTTCCTGCTTAGACAGAAACCACAACTATTATAAAGATGAGTATTCTTTAGGAAGCTCTCAGAATTAAAAAAAATTTTAAAAACTATTTCTGCCATCTCAGGATATGTTTTCATAGATTCTTCAGCATATTTTCCCTTTACAGCATGGCCATGGTCCTCACAAACATTCTAGGAACAAATAGATATGAGAAAGATTTTTAAATATCCTAACTTAACAAGATAGTAGGATAAGACTTACTTAAAAATGTATCCCACTTTAATATGAACAAAATATATTACTACAGGTGATCTAAGGATGTTCATTAACCCCATGAGAGGATAAACTTTGCTAACCTTAGGAAAATGCAAATAAAATCTACAAAAATACTTCTTTTCATCCAACTATTGATAGTACAATATATTACAAAAGAGAATGAGTTGTTCTCGAAGTTGTAAAGAAATAAAAACTTGTCCAGTACTACAGTAAAAGTGAAATTTTTCTGATGGCAATTTTTTTTTTTTTTTTTGGCGACACTGAAGATCAAACCCACAACCTCACACCTGCCAGACAGGCACTTAAGCTACTGAGCCAAACTCCCAGCCCTAGTTTTTTGAGGCAGGGTCACACTATGTAGCTCAGGCCAGCCTTGCGCTCAAGTGGTAGCCCAGGCGGGCCTTGAACTCACAACGCTCCTCCTACCTCAGCCTCCCGAGTGCTCTGATGGCAAATGTTGATAATCACCTCGATTAGATTAAGATAAACACAGGAAATAAATAAAACACACTGTTAGGTCTGTATGTGAGAGTATGTCTTGGTTACTTTTCTCTCATTGCTGAGACAAAATACTGGCCCTCCAAAATTAGAGAAGAAAAAGTTTATTTAGCTTACAGTTTTTGGACATTTCTGTCCATACACAGCTGGCTCCAAGGCAAAGTGGTGTGGCTGAGGGGCAGTTGTTCATGGTAGTCAAGAGACAAGAGCAAAAGGGCAAATCAGAAAAGCCTTCCTCCTTCCCTCCCTTATATTGTATGTTGGTTAGTCACTGCGGGGTGGTTACAGCACCCACACCGCCAATCCCAGTGCTAGACAAAGAATGAATCACAAACACTAGACCCATCTACCTCCTTGACTACATGAGGCTTTGGGGTCACATTTAAACAAACCACAACATTCCACCCCTGATCCCCCAAAGACTCATGTGCATCCTTTATGCAAAAGACATTTAGTCCATCTCCAAGGGTTGCCAAAGTCCTAAAAGTTGCACTATTGCTGAAAAGTTCAAGTCCCAAGTCTCCGAGATCTAAAGCAAACTCATAGCTGTGAGGTCCTGTACAAATGAAAACAAAGTTAAAACTTTTGAACATTCAGTGGCATAAGATAAGCGTTACTATTCCAAAGGGTACAAACAGGGGAATACAAAGAATTGGGACCAAAGTAAGTTCAAAATCAAGCAGGGCAAACATTAAGTCCTGGAGTTCCACATCCAGCATCTGAAGCAATCTGTGGCAAACTGTGAGCTCCAAAGGACTTGAGTGATTCTACCTGCATGGCATTTCCAGGAGTTTTAGCTCCCATGGCTTCTTTCTTGGGCTGGCTTTGCTCTCTCCTTCCTTGCAGGTTTCCTTAGACAATTCACACCCCTGGCTTTCTCAAACTTCTGGGTTCTATGCGGCACCTTTGGCTCCACACTCACCACTTCACACATTGCCCCCTTTGGGGCACACTGCCTGGCCTCCCAGGTCCTCTGAAATGAGGGTGGAAGCCTTTTTAACCTCAGAGCTCATGCATTATGCATGAGTTTAAAACCAGCACCACATGAGTGCCTCTAAGGTGTGCTGCCAACTGGAGCAGTGGTCATGCTTTACTCTCTCCTGCCTGTAGCGGTCCAGTTCCTGGATTTCTGGGCACTCTAAGTTGATTGTGAGGAACGGATTCTCTATGCTGCTGCCAATCTGGAACCTGGTGCGGCTACTGCTGTTTTGGAATGTGGTGTGGTCTCCGTTGCCATTCTGGGGCATGGTGCTCTGCAGGCTTCTCCTCCAAACATCTTTCACTTTTGCAGTTTTGAGACTGCAAAGTGTGGGAACTCACTGCCTCTTCATTTGATGTTTGCAGGTCATCCTTGTTATTTTCCTGTTTCTTCTCAGGAATCAAAATCTCAGTTCTATCTTTACAGTCCACAGCTTTCTGGCCAAACTCACAATGCTTTAAATCACCCTGCTGAGCTGTTTCCTCTTGATTTGCAGCATATATCTGGCTAAAAGCCCTCAACAATAGTGATGCCACCACCTCAACATTTGACTGCACTGAAATTTCTTCTGCCAGATTAATCAGTTCATCTCCCTTAATCTTAGTCTCATGCAAAATCTCTGGACATGAGCAAAATGCAGACAACCTTTCTGCCAAGCCATAAGACACATCATCTGGAGTCGAGCAACCAGTGCAGTCCTTCTTCCCAGCAGAAACCTCCCAAGCCTGATCTTTACCAGCAGGCTTTCTATCCACCTTCTGGTCTTCTGAGCTCCTACCAGAATCTCGTGTATGGAACAGCCTAAGGTGTTCCAGCACCACCCTTTAAGGCAACATCTCCACACCTTTCCAGACTCTTCTCACGAGTCATTCCCAAAGGTTCTTGAACCACATGGTCAGGTACAGTCATAGCAACAACGCCACTTCACTGGTACCAAATTGTGTCTTGATTACCTTTTTCTCATTGCTGAGACAACAGACCTCCAAAATTAGAGAAGAACAGTTTTATTTAGCTTACAGTTTTTGGAGGTTTTGGTCCAAAATCATCGGGCTCCAAGGCAGGGTGGCATGGCTGAGGGGCAGCAGTTCCTGGTGACTGCTGGAGACAAGAACAAAAGGGCAAAACAGAAAAGCATGCCTCCTTCCCTCCCTTATAGTGTATGCCAGCTACCCACCCCCGGGTGGGTGCAGCACCCACATCACCAATCCAAGTGCTAGACAACCAATCACAAATGCTAGACTGAGTAGCCTCCATGACTGTACGAGGCTTTGGGGGGAAATCTAACCAAACCATGAAAGGGTGATTCCAGACATGACTGGCACTAACAACAAACTGAATGTCGGTTGCACTGTAAAGTAGGGTTGAATGGGAACTAAAGAGAATAGAAACAGAAGATCTCTCTTTCTGTCTGTCTGTCTGTATGTATGTATTTCTCTATCTCTGTCTTTCAGTGTGTGCATCTCTTGTTCTTTCTCTCCATCCCTTCCTCCTTCTTAGTTGTTATCCTGAAGTGAAGAGATTTCCTATGCCACACTCCTCTACTGCAGCATTTCTAACTCACCAGTGTCCTAAGGCAAATTATACCAGCAGATCGTGGAATGACACCACTGAAACCAAGAGCAAAAACAAGTTCTTCTGATATGATCTTGTTTTATCAGATTTTTTTGTCACCCATATGAAACTTTCATTGACAGAAAATTAATGTGAGGTCATTGCTGTAATTGAATTTGACTATAGGGTTCAGAAATCTGTGGAACTGCTTTTAAGTAGGATTGTGAAGAGTTCTGGGGGGTCAGTCTACAAAAATCCTGGAATGCTGTGAATGGAAAGGAATGATCAGTTTTGGCAGGATCTCAGCAGAACGGAAGGTGATAGGAATGTGAACAGTAAAAACTATGCTTGCAAAGCTTTAAGTGTGAATGAAGATGCTACTGGGAATTGGAGGAGAGGTTATTTTTGTTACTCTGTGGCACTTTGCCTATGACCTGAGACTTTGTGGATGGTTCTCTTATCTATCATTTGCTGTACCCAGTATCACTGGAGTATGGTTTGTGATGCTGGTTAGACAATTAAGGAAGATTGTCTCCAATGCTATTATTTGCAACCTGACATAAATCACTACTCACCTTTCCTTTTGTTTTTCATGGTCCTAGAAATGAAGCATGTTGCAAAAGAAGTGGATGTGGCCATGGGGACTGATCTCTACTCTGGAGCAGGATCACTGGCACAGCTGGGCAGGTGCAGATGACTCTGCCCTGTCAAGTATGTCGGAAACAGCATGGCAGGAGTGGGGGTGCAGAAAATGGAGAAACAAAAATTGACCTAACACTTATGTGCTTCAATTTATAAACAACGATAGGGTTCCTGGTCTCACAACTAAACAATTTTTAAAAGCAGGTGAGGCAGTCCTAAGAAGAACATTAGTAGGTATAACAATAGAAGAGGAAAATTTGCCATTTTATGAGAGAAACAACATGCAATGTCCTCAGATTTGATGTCATTAGTTGTCAGAGTAAAATGTGATCCAAATCCACAGTTAGTGAACTGGAGTTGGTTGGATCCAGAGACGAGAGCAGTACGCCTTCAGTCAGAAGGAAGGGAGCTTCACATAGTTTCTGCTTGTACCACTGCCTGTTGTCATCAGCGTCTCTGCTGACTTTGTGGGGATGGGACTTTTGATCCTGATACCATGGAAAGGAATGCTGGAGACTAAGTCACATCTCTGTCTTGGTATCTGTTTATGGAGTGAAATAGTAAAGATAAATAAAATGTATAATTTTAGACAGAAGGAGCAAAATCCACTTGTATAAAACAAAATATTTTGGTGAAAATTCTAAAGACTACACAGCATGGCTGGAGAAGCGGTTCTGTTTCTCATATCCAAACTCCCAAGAGGAAGAGGCCACATTACTCAGCCTGGGACTCTGCATCCTTGACCAGGACTTTAAATTGGTCTTCAGTTCCCCAATTTCCTCATGTATTATGTGACTTCAGAGGTGCTACAGGGTTATGTGTGTGATAAAAATGCTGATCACATTGTGGAAGGCAGGGGTGTGTGGGGGCAGTGTTGCAATGGCAGAGGGAGGACACTCTGTCAGCTGTTTTCATGTTTTCCAGTGTTTATTTGATTTTGAATGAAGTGAATTCAGGGGTTCCTAAGGCACTGGTGTAGAGATCTATAAAATGACTTTCTTGGTACTTTATAAATTTAGGTTTATATGTGACATACAGGATTTGGAAGTAGTAATTTAAAAAATTATTGTAACATATTAGGAGAAAAAACCAAGAAACTAGATTAGTATGGTCATTTTGAAATAAAAGTAAGAAGGCACCTTTGTGTATTCTTTCAAATATACCTTGGAAGTAGCAGTACAAAAAATTACCTCAACTTCCAATGGTGCATAAGAGAAAATGTACATATACAAAGAAACAAAAAGCAGTTATAATAATAAAAAATACCCCATCTAATGATAAGCAAAGAAAATTTGAATAAGCAGCAGATAGATGATATAATTGGATAACTCACTATAATTTTCAAACAAAATGGATGAGGCAGAAGAATAGGTTACATTAGAGATAATTACTCAATTTCTGTAGCTACAAAATCACACAATTGCAAAAGCAAACAAAATGACACATTGAGAGTTGAACTGCACTTGCCCTGGCATCCTTTACCTTTGAATATACATTTGTCTTAACTTTGTTTTGTGTCCCTAACCAGAAGCAGGTTTCTGTTGTTCTGCCACTTCACAGTGCTTAAAATCCATTAGACCACGTGAAGACGAGAACTGCCATGACCCATTATTAGGCTAGATACAATATTCGAATACTATGTGAAAATGTTGGAGCAGCATTTTGATCAGAATAAGTGAAAAGTGTCATTTTTCTACATAATTACAAGGAAAATATTGGATCCAATTTATGTAATCACTATGTCATCGAAAAATAATACTTGTTTACTTTGTTCCACATTGCCTTATAGCAATGTGGTACTAACTGCAGGAAATTTTAGGTTTTCCCTCAGTAACTTTATGCTGTTTATTTTGGAAACCCACTCTAGAAGTTTTGGCACTCCTTCACTCAACAAAATGTAACTGAAGAGAATCAAAGACCATTAGCATTATAATCCTCTATCTGCTATGAATTTACAAAAGGATATTTGGTTACTTCAAAGTGCATTTATTTTTACCATTTCTTCTCTGCTTTACTCTTCCTGGGGATAGAATGTGTAGAAGGCTTTATCAAACATGGTAATTGAAAAGGAACAAGCATGACAAAATTAAACTACAAAGCCAAGGTCCCCAATCCTTGTGCCAGGGACCAGTAGCAGTCTGTGAGGAATCAGACCACACAGAAAGAGATGCGAGGGAGGCAAGGCAGAGAAGCTTCCTCTGCATTTTCAGTTGCTCTCCATTGCTACCATTGCCCCCAGCTCTGCCTCCTATCAGATTTTCATAGGAACATGAACCCTATTGTGAATTATGCATGCAAAGGACCTATGCTGTGTACTCTTTATGAGAATCAAAACCAACCCCATCTGTCCCATTCCCATAAATGGAAAAATTGTCATCCATGAAAGCGGTCTCTGGGACCAAAAGTGTTGGCAACTCCAGTTTTAGATGACAGATTTTTCTTTAAGAGAAAAGTCACTTCCTCAAACTTTGTAAGACTAAGGGCACAACGGGCACCTCCTCCTCTCCACAGCCCAGATGTGTGGGCACAATCTGCAGATGCTGAGCCAAGGGGGTCTGAGTCCATTCCACGGGAAACAGAGGGAGCCAGCAAAGAGCCCTGGAGGATAAAGCAAGTGCAGAGTTGTTTATTGTGTCATTGTAGTTTGTCTCCTTGCTCTCCTTTACTACAAGGAGCCTCTGCATTTCTGGGAACAGCGAGAAGGTGACTTGTGGAATAAAATTTTTGTCCCTTCACTGAAAGAAATGGCTTGGGTAATTTCTTTGGGGAGCAGCAAGCATACTGACCTGAGCGGCCAGGAACTGAAGGGTAGTTCAGTGTGCTTGTTAAAGGAAATGTAGGATGCTAGATCAGATGGGAAATGCCACATTTCCAATATTATTAATATGATGCTGTGAAAAACATGGTAATCGGTAATTTCTACAGTACATTCTAATTCTATTGTCACTAATCTACATCATCTGCTTTTGTGCTGAGTAAAGTTCCTTGACAATGTTAGGAAGACAAGGAAAACCAAGATGACCTGTCACTCCACTGCCCCTGCCGTCACTGCAGGCTGCCCACGGGTCAAGGGACCAAAGCCTTCTCCCACAGTTTATTTCATCCCTGGCAGCTGGAGAAGATCAGGTCTCCAAATATGCAGCATCACTGAAGCTAAAGCACTCAGGGGAAGAGAGTCCCCTTGGTTTGTGAAGACCTGTCTCTCACAGACAGAAAATCTGTGGTGCTTCTCCCCAGATGGCAGCATATGAGGGTAGTTGAATGACCTGATGCAGGGAATTTTTTGTTTGGTGCTGTATCACTGTGTGAGGAAATTTTGTACTTTGTGCACAGTAATAAATTCCAATATCCTCAGCCTCCATCCTGCTGATTTTGAGAGTGAAATCTGTCCCTGACCCACTGCCACTGAACCTGTCTGGGACACCAGAGGCCCTGTTAGAAACCCTGTAGATAAGAAGCCACAGAGACTGGCCTGGCTTCTGCAGGTACCAATGCAAATAGGTGTTCCCGTTGCTATGGAGGAGGCTTTCACTGGACCTGCAGGAGATGGAGGCCGGCTCTCCAGGGGTGATGGGCAGGGGCAGTGTAGTCTGGGACAACACTATATCCCCACTGCATCCTGAAATAATGACAGACAGACGCAAGGTTATTTCCAAACTTGGTGACAATACTTGTGACTTCCCTCTTATTATTTATTTAAAGATAATCATTCTTATTCATAACACCAAGTTTCAAAAAAGTTGTTGGTACATGTACAAAAACCCAGGCACATCTATCTTGATCAAGATGTTCACTAGTGCACTGGTTATTTTTACATCATCCCTAATTCTCACAGGCATGAGCTTCCTTTCCCTGAAGCAAAGAACAAATGCCTTTAACACATGTAGAATAGCCTGATAAGTGGTAGGACCCCTACGGACACACATATGCCTAATCTCCCTCTGATCTTACTGGGGATCCAGAGCATGAGCAACCCCAGGAGCTGAGCAGGGAGCCTCATTTTGAGAAGTTGAACTGAGGAGACCAGATCAGCCAACAAAGGCCAGAGCTCAGCTGTTAACTCAGACTTGCAAAGGGAGGTTTTATCTGGAGGACAATATGCAAATCCCCTGAGAGTTGCCCTGGTGTGAGACAACTTTCTAGATGAAATGAAAAAAGATGACTGGAGGATAGGGATCTCCCTTGTTAGCAAAGTGACATCAAATGTCCCTTAGAAAAAACAATGAGAGTTTCAGACAAAGTAGCCTTCAGTAATGGGAAGAAGGATCTACAGAGAAAGGTTGAGATCAAGCACACTTGACATTGCACTGGCCATCTCAGATGTCATGACAATATGGAGATCAATGTTTAAGTTTAATCTGGAAGCTAAATGACCGTCCTGCTTGTGTAGGTCCCAGTGAAATTAGAGACAGAAGCAGCATGCATCTGCACAGTCCTGCAGGGTAGTGGCCTCCAAATAAAAGGTGTCCTTTATTCAGCTGAGCAGCTGTCTAGTATCAAATGTCACCAGGATAAGACTGGGAGAAACTTAAATGCATGTACTAACATACGCCTTTCCCAGGGACATAAAATGCACAAGAGCTTTGTTTGAAGGGCCTTGATAAGAAGAAAAAAACTTGCCTCTTTCATATACACAGTTGGTAGCACATTTTCAGTAAGAACAAAACCAGAGATAATTGTAGGCCTCAGACAGTAAATATAAAATGCCTGATTATGAGTTGTTGCAAACTGATACATACAACTTAAGAAATAGCATTTTGATCTCTACTATTTTAGAAAAAGTAGGAAGAAAGTAAAAACTTGTAATCAGAAGGTGTGAGGCCTATAACTGTATTTTCTTTCTCATGATTATTTTGTCCATTTGCAGTCCTTTTTGTTTCATACTAATTACAACATTAGATTAACCATTCCACAAAAAGTAGCTGACATTTTTATACAAGCCGCATGCATTGCTCTACCTGAATAGAATGAACAGGTATTATAATTATTATAAGTATTTTAATGCATAAACAGGAAAGTTTTTCTAATATTGGAGCTTTTTAAAATTTATGTTGTTTTGAATTATTTAGTGTATAAGTCTGAACCTCTGAGACATCATTCTTATTCTTTGTTAGTTTAGAACTAAAATGTCCTGAAAAATCTCACGTGTCCTGAGGTGGAGCCTGGCTGGAGATGGAGACGCAGGTCACTATGGGTGAGACTTAGAAATGTGTTCTCTTGTCCTGGGCTCCTCCTCTCTATTTGAATTCTCTGGCTTCCACGGGAGGAGCAGTTTTTCTTCACCATGTCCATCCTCCAAGTCATTTCTGCCTTGGTGACAAGTGACCATTCACTGCACTCACTAGAATCTGTGGGCCCAATAAAGCTCTCTTTCAGAAACTGTGGATGTCAGATATTTAACCTAGTGACAGAAGACTGATTCACATTGTACATAGTACAGGAAAGAACACTGAGCAATTGAAATTAATTTTTTAATGTCAAATACTTTATAAGATATCTTTCCTTTCACAGTGGGAACAACATGGGCGTCTCTGCCCAGCACACGTCTACAGGAACTCTGTTCACATGACTTGCATTTGGAAGATTCTGATTCTCCACTGTTTTACTTTCTGGTCTTCATGATGCACAATGTATTAATGATAGCTCTCCCATAAGTATTCAAAGAGTTCAAGAGAAAGAGTGGATTAAATGTGGGCAGGATGTGTGAGAGAACAAAGGTCTAATTCTGAAGATGTGGGCAGCCAGGTGTGAAGTAAAGGTAAGTGGACCTGATGAATTCAGGGCAGGGATCACAGAGCATACTAAATTGTCCATTCACAGATGCATGTGAAATGCGCTGCAGGTGTCCTGCAAAGGGGGATTCAGAGGATGGAGTGAGAGGTTGTGTCCTCAGACCTGTGCCCAGGCTGTTTCCCTGAAACCTCCAGAGACCTGAACCTCAGCCCTCACTGGGCAGGAGAAGAACCTACACCTGAGTGGTGACAGGACGCTGGGCATTTGCCCCTGAATCCTAATGGCCACAGTGACCTGTGTTCCAGACCCACCTGGCTGGCCCAGGCTGTCATCCTGTGCAGGCAGTAGTGGGCATGAGGAGGAGCTACAGAGCTTGGTTTGCTGCTCCTCTTGTGAGATGCAGGTGCTGTTGATTCTTTGACAGGAATCATGAGTGTCTTCAAATACCAAGATCAAGCAAGTGCACAGTTCTGATCAGACACCAAACGGTATAAGAGTTTTACTTGCAGTGTGTTCTATACCGTTCCACTGAGGATGAATCCTCTGTCCACCTTCCTCAGCCGTCACCCAGAGAATCAGGACAGGACAGGAGCAAAGCCAAGTCTGCACATCTACCAGGTTCCTCTCAAGTTTGATCCTTCCAAATGAAGTTTGAGATGGGGCGCTGATCTGCCCAAACTGCCACAGGAGACCAAAATAGTATAGACCTGGGAGATTGAATGGGAGACATTTTATATTTTCATAATTCCAGATGCTGAAAAAAAGATCAAGGTCCTTCAGATGACTGTTTCACTTTAGGCTCTCTTCCTAGTTTCTCATATTTTTGCTGTGTCCTCACAAGGATTTTCCTCTATAGCGATGAGCATGGTGACGTGGTGGTCTCTTGTGTCTCTTGTTCTAAAACAATTAGCACTTTGGGATTACAACCAATGTGTGTGATCTCGTTTAACCTTTGTTTATGTCTGGCAAGCCCTTTCTCTAAAATACCCATATTAAAATAGGGCTTCGACATCTCAAAGTCTGGGACTATAATGCATTCCCAAAAATACTGGCTATGTGGACCAAAAGGCTAGGGATTAGAGGAGCGACCATGCTTCCAGTCTGTGAGCAGAGTGGGATTCCCCACATACCAGCACCCTGGCAGCTCACCCCACATGTCCCCGTCAGATAGTCCCGTTGGAACCCCAAAGCGCCCTGCTGAGTGAGCCACTGTCACTTTCCTAGAGTGGCCAAGAGCGCCAGACCATATTTATTGTGGAGCTCTGCCGCCATCTAATGGTTGAGCACTGACATTGCATTTTCTAAAATTTCAGAAGCTGGGATGGGGGCATCTTTTGCTTTTGCTTTTAGTGTCCTACAAGGAAATAAATAAAGACAGTATAAAAAGCACATTTCCGACTTCGATGAAACACAAAACAACATTTTGTGCCAAAATATATTAGAGAATAATAATAGTTAATACACTGTGTGTTATGGTTTTAAAGTTATGACAGTGGAAGTCATAAAAGAAAGTCTCCCCTTACAAAAAAGCTGTGTGTTATGGTTTTAAAGTTATGACAGTAGAAGTCATAAAAGAAAGTCTCCCCTTACAAAAAAGCAACAAACAAATTAAAGGACAAAACTTTATTTTCAATGAACATTTATACTGCTAGTAAAATGCAATAAATCGACAATTTGACATACATTTTACAATGTTTTTGAAACAACAAAATACACTATTTGGGGATTTTTGTTGAACTCCACACTTTCTATTTTGCTCTCACCACTGTAGCCTGTATCTATTTATTTATACATTTTTCATTATTTTTGTCATGTGAGAGAAACCATATTATATTTATGCTTGTACGTTTGATATGTTTTACTTAGTATTCTTGTCTCAAATTGCATCCATTTGCCTATAAATGTCTTGAGTTTATCTTCCCTTATGGTAGAGCTGTATTCCATTGTGTACAGATAACATATTTTCTTTACCCAATCATCCATTTATAAGCTCATACATTGTTTCCAAGATCCAGCTACTACCAATGTGCTGCTATAAACATGAGTATGCATATTTCCCTGTTGTATGATGACTTTAACTCCTTTGGAAGATTTCTAGAAAGAGGACAGCTGGGTCAAATGGAATAACAAGAAATGCTAGCGATGATATTGGTAGGAATGTTAGTAGGAATGTAAACCAGTGCAACCATGAGGGAAATCAGTGTGGAGACTCCCAGTGAGTCTTGCCTGTGAGTCTCTTCACTGTTAGCTATGAAGTTGACACTGCATCCAGCACTAGGCCAAATGCTAAATTATTCTCTGTCTTGCAAAATCAAAGAAACATCCCATAAATAACTATACCTGATGACTTTCTCACTTAAAGCTGTGAATAAGAATTTCTAGCACCTTCAGGGCACAGTCAGAGAGTAATCGAGTCTCAGTTTTGTTCCAGCACTCTTCATATCTCTGATTTGCAGTTTCAGATGACATTCAAGGGGAAGACGGAGCCTATTCTCTGGAAGAAAGATGGCTTCATCCTCTAAAAGGTGTCCATGTGCACATCTTTAGATTGTGGAAATGATATTTCATATGTAAAAAAGAACTTGGTAAACGTGAATAAAGATTTTGAAATCTGAAGATTATTGTGGAATATCTGGGTGAGATCAATAAAATGACAAAGGTCTTCAGAATAGAGACGGAAGATGAGAACCATTGGAGAGAAGGGGAGACAATGGAGAGGGATGGAGAGTGATGGGAGGAAGGTCGATGGAGCAGGGATAGCATACTCTGGAAAGGAAAAGAATCTAATTCTCTCCTCTCTATCCTCCTAAAGGTCCATGTCTCCCACAACTCCTTATGTTACCTCAGAGATTCTTTGGGCCCCTAGAACTGTGAGATAATTACTCTGTGGTGTTTGAGATCAGTGAGGTTGGCAGTTGGTTACAGCAGCCACAAGGAATTCATACAAATGAAGAGAATGTGTTTGACGTCCCTTAGTGACCAGCTCTCCAAAATTTCTACCTTCCTATCAATTCATGTACATTTGCAAAAATCATGGAACATTTTACGATAAGAAGAGGGAGCCCAAATTAGTACCATTGTTTTCTTAAGTATAAGAGCATTATATCACTGAGCTCCTTTACAATCAGGAAATGTAGGAATGTAGGAGTCAACTCTTACGGCACATGAGAAAAGGTGGAGGCTTTGTTTATTTGTTTAGTTTAGTTTTGTTTTGTTTGCTTAACAACTTCCATACTACAACACTGAATTAGAATTGTAGAAATCAATATGAGAGGGAAAGAGTGAGTCTGTGTGACCAGAAGACATAGAGGAGATGAGGAAGGACCCAGGGTAAAACAAAATAGATCTCTGTCCTCAAACAAAAAAAAATAACATTTGTGTCTTTTGTGGGTTTAGAGAGAGAGCAGTGTTTATACACAAAAGGGACTCAGTTTAAAAATGAGGTAACATGGCATGAAACAAATGTACTACAGAGATGGATATTTCCCTCTGTCCTTCTCTTGTGGTCTCCTCCTCTTCTGATAGGCAGTAGGCAGAAGAATCAACTGCATGGGAAGAGCTCATTTAAGGTCACATGAACACAGGTTCTAATCCCAGTCTCCTACCAGGTCACACTGGGCAAAGCTCAGATGCCTGGATCCCTCATCTGCATAATGGGGCCCTGTGGATGTCCAGGGGTGTCCTCAGTGCTCAACCAGAGGATGTCTCCTAATGTGTGAAGTATTTGTACACTCAAGCATACACACACATGTCCACATACAAGCACAGACATATCTATATATATATATGCAAAAATACGTACATTAACAGTTATATTTATTTGTAATCATTTATTTTTGTATATTGTGGTGAACTGACAAATAGTGATAAACTTGCAATACCAGCTGAACTGAATCAGTGTGGTTCTGGGTGTGGAGAACACACCTGAGGATTGTTGCCAACAAAATAAAAAGAAGCCGGGCACGGTGGCGCAGGCCTTTAATTTCAGCACACAGAGGCTGAGGCAGGAGATTCACTGTGAGTTTCAGACCAGCCTGGGCTACAAAGTGAGTTCAAGTTCAGACTGAACTTCATAAAGAGACCCTGTCTGAAAAGAAATAGATTTAGCGCAGTGGCCTAAGCCACTGCCTGGCAGGCAAGAATTTGTGAGTTCAATCTCCAGTACCAAATAAATAAATGAATAAATAAGAAGAGCTGAGAGGAAAACGTGGTGTTTTTGGCTCTACTGTTACCCTTGGTTCTCCTGGAGGAGCTTGTTGTGCTTATTTCCTGATATGAACACAGCTGTTCTCATTGTCTGAGGAGATCATGATCTAGTTGTTGCTGAGAATGGCTGCAGTTCACTTTTTGGAGGAGCTCTAGTCCTTACCTTGGGCGTCGCTTCCTATCTCCAGAGGGAAAGACGGGGTGCTGTTCAATTTCCTGGAGAAGCTTGTCGCATTGGCTTCCTGATATGAACTCAGTTGCTTTCATCATCAGAGGGGCTAGGGACCTCGTTGTCTTTGAGGATGGTTGTGGCACTTTTGCAGAGAGTTCTGTTGCTTACTTTAAGCATCACCTCCTGGCTTCAGTTCACATCCCTCAGCCTATTAGTACAGATCCTTCATCCCACTAGCACAGACCTTCTAGCTTCCACTGCTGAACTTTGGGTCTTTGCAGCACAGACCTGTGAAACAGATTTGCATGAAACATTGTCAGAGGCCTTTATCTGGACTCATGTAGGACATTGCCATGGGATCTAGGCCCTCAACTGATTTCTTTGAGTTTTCAGTGTTGGACAGATTTTCTGCCCTTATTTTTGTGTTTAAATTTTGGAAGACTATTATAAAATTATACTGTAATTTATGTGTCCTGTATTAAACTGTTTTCCTTGCAAACCCTGACAACAACATATATCGATGGATATTTTTATAAAACACCAACATTTTCCCTTTTTATGTTCCTTTGAATATATATAATGAAGATATATAAGATTTTATGCAAGATAGTCAGAGCCAAAGATGCTAAACAGTATTTTTCATATACTAGTTAGCCATTTGTAATTTTTCTCTTGAGAAAGGTCCATTCATTGCAATTGTTTCTCATTTGAGAAACACAAAATATAAATCCCTTTCTCCCTTTGCCTTCTGTACACTCTGAATCCAGATTCGCCTTCCGCTGCCCTTTCTGGAATCTAGCACAAACTGCCCAGAAGCTTTGCTCTGGAAATCTTCAAACCTCAACCTGTGATGGAAGAAAAGTTAGATCAGGCAGCATCTTCTCAACGAAAGAAACGAAGGATGGAGGGGAAACCTGCAGACACAATTTTGTTCTTCAGAAAATGCATGAAATGTCCAGATGGTATGTCTTCTCTAGTACCCTTTGTCTCTCTACAGAACTTAGAGGAGACTAAACTAAGAAGAATAAAGAGGTTGTTTGGAGGTTAGAATATAAAATAGACATGGATACACAGACAGAGAAGAATTTATAAAGTCATGGTCTGTGTTTCTCTGCCAGTGGACACATTAGTACCGAGGTTCAAGAAAGAACACAACTTCTTGTGATTTCCAGTCCTCCATTCTTCCAACTTCCCCAAAAACTCAAGGAGGGAATATTCCTTCCTTTTTAAAAAGACCAGGAATAAGGTAAGGTAGGCTACCATTTCCTGGAAAATTTAGAAACTATTTAGAAGCAAGTACATGAGAAGAGACACCAGATGCAGCATCAGATGTTAGTCTGATCAAGAGTGACTTGCTTTTGATGTTCAGAAATACCAGTGGCCAAACAAACCGGAGAAAATTTAAATTGATGTCATCAAAATGCTTGTTTGGCCTTTTCTGTTTCTGATTCAAGAGACTTTGGGGAAGCAAGGAAGGGACACTGACTAAACAGTAATGTGCTGAACGTCTGTATTCTCCAAATGTCCCCTAAGTCTCCAGTGTCTGAAAGGTGATTGGGTCATCAGTGTTTTCATCCATTAATGAGTTCACTAGCTGAATGTGCTGTTTGTAGCTGGGTCCTGGTTGGAGTGGGTCTCTGGGGTGTGACCTGGAAGGGTGTGTTCTTCTCCCCAGCTCTCCTTTCTCTCTGGATCCTGGCTGCTAAGGGATGAGTAGCAGTCCTTAGACAGCTCATTACACCACGCACTTTCTGACTTGAAGGCAGTCAACTATGGACTGAACCCTCTAAAAACAGAAAAATTAAAGATCCCCATTCCTCAAGGAAGTCATAAGTATCAGAATTCCATGTCCTGACTACCCAGAGAAACTAATCTCTTCTTTTTCTTGAAAGAGGGAAGGTGTTTTCAAATCTGTGCTGCTGGAGCTGGGGAGGAAAATTAGGGTGCAGAGAATCCCCTACCACTCCACTTCTGCTAGAACTCCCAGTGACCTTCAAAGCCTACCTGCAACTAAGAAACTTCTCAGCAGCTGGAGGAAGCAGGAGGAGCAGCTGTGACAGTCCAGCCTCACACTTCTGCCACTCTATTTGGTTTATGTTATGGCTTGTGACACCATGGTAGGCCAAGTCTTATCCTGTAGATAGCAATAAGTTACAACATCTTCTGGCTCCAGGCTGCTGTATGTGAGAGCGAAACCTGTCTATCCCAGGTCCACTGTCACTGTTGCATCCTGGACATCTGCTTGCAACCTGGATTCTACATGGATCAGGAGTTTAGGAGATTCCCCTTCGTTGTTATGAGGATAACTCATTGTTAGTTTCTTGACTGGCCTGGTGACTGATGGTGACTCTCTTCTTGAGACGCAGACACAAATGATGTAGAATGGGTCACCTGGATGGCACATTTCACACCTGGTATTGAAAGCATAGGAGTATATATTTGCATGACTTATAATAGTATTTAATGCTTCCCTTAAGATCCAGGCATCACTGCCCATACTGGCCTCTGCAATTCCCTACTCTTCTTTCTCTTTACTTGGGAACCAGTGTAGCAGGAGCTATAGGAGTTGAGTGGGAGCCTTCCCATCCTTTCTCTGTCCTGATTGGGACTGGCACCTGCCCAGGTTGGACCGCTTTGTGAAGAAGTCTTAAAGGCAGAGTACTGTGATCTAAGAACATGCAAATAAGCAGGTCCTGGCCACACAGGTGCAGCTGCACAGCTGGCAGATCTAAGTGATTCTGCACCAACTTAGTGTCCCAGGTGCCCCATGTCAAACCAGACAGCACAATGTGAGAGGGAAAAATGCTTCTCCCTGGCAGATATGTGACAAAAAATATTTAAAGAACTATCAAAGCTTGAAATGGACCCAAAGAGTAAAAAGAATTATTACTTTTGCTGCTATTTTGCCATTTTGTACAAAAAACCTTACTTTTCATTTCACAAAATATTTTAAATGACAGAACTATAAATCTGACATCTGAGTCTCAAATCATTCCAGTGAAGGAAACATAAATACTAGTGCTGTATTTACTATATTTTCCTGACAATGAAATCATTGCCTTGTTTTCTATTAAAAGGAAGATGTACTGGATACATATTTAATATATTCTAAAATCCTTGCAATGACCTTAAGGCATTGCATTCTCTATATGGGTTCAATGGTTTTGTGGTGATTGAACAAGCTAAATTTCATTTTGCTTATACATGTGTCATTCACAAAACCTCCACATTGCAAACATATAGGACTCTTTCATTTACAGGGAGTAAATCCTTGCCACTTATTCCAGGTTTGAAAGTCTTGGTATTTTATTCTTTTCTGCTATTTAATAATATTTTATCATTACGAATCAGGAAGGACTGACTAGTGGTGTCAGACATGATCACTTTAACAAACAGCTATTATTTTCTTCAATTTTAGGAGCCTGGATTAGGTTAAACATGAGCCTGGATAAGTTCAAGTATTCTAGGATTAATTTTAACCAAGAGAAAAAAAACTAGTAACCTGTCATCTTCCGGATTTCCCCAATCTGCATGCCCTTCAGCATGCTCCTATGGTCTAGGTGCAGATTTTCTGGAATCTGGAATTGTAGACAGCATAGGAGGCCATATGGAGAGGACATCTCGGCAAGTCCATTATCCTAGATGAGGACAGCCTCAGCTCAGTTCATCACCCTTCCATGCATTAACAGTGTCTCCTTCTTTTACTCTTGGGCCATGAGTGGGCATCTAATTAACTCAGACACCAGCCTCCCTGTATGCATCTCCAGGAGACCATCTCTAATTCCTGTGAAGTCATTGCCAGTATGCATGGAATAATATCTTGGCTACACTAAAACATGGCCAAAAAATTGAATCCCTTATATTTCAATCCAGTGCTCTCCCCTAGGCGTCCCAATTAGTTTCAGAGGAAGGGAGATATACCCAGGTGTGCTTCCTGCACCAGCAACCCTGAGTATGAGTACTCCTGAGTTTTCCGTGATGCATGATGATGACTGCTAGACCAGAGCAGTTTAACCTGCACTTACATCTATGTTTTCAATTAAAACTTGAACATCAAGAGAACTTGTTTGTCATTGACCTGTTTGATGCAATTTCAGACACAGGCATCTCCACATGGAAAGTACACCTCTTTCATCTTGGTCCATGTACAGCTCACCCCCAATTTTTATTTCCCTGTCATTCTGCTGACTTCTACCATTTGTATATGCATCTCCTTGCACTCCCAGAAGATAAAAAGGTAGTACAGCCAGCTCAGAAGGTAAAGCAGAGAGCCTGGAATGAGCATTCTGCAGGACAGCCCATCAGATGAAGATAAGTGCAGTATGTAAGTACCTCAGCACTCTGAACTCATGAGAGGAAAATCAGAGCTTCTCTGTATCCTTCTACTGAAGTATTATGTGATCTTCAATGCCTGGCTGTAAGTGAGAAGTGCTCTCATTAAAGCTTGTCAATAAAATAGGGAAACAACCTGGTTATTCTTCACTACTCATTAAGATTTAATTTTGAATTGATCATGTCCTCTGAATATTGTTTATTTTGGTCACTTTAGAAGGACAGTCAACATCCTGGAAAAAACATCCTGCAGCAATGGCAAAATGGTGTATGGCACTACACAATCTTTGATAATTAAACAAAAGACATATTAATTTTTATGCATTCAAAGCAAGAAGTTATGAGTCTTTAGTGTGATTCCACCATACGCCTGGTCTCAGCCTGGATAATGGCACATGCCTGCAATATCAGCACTCTGGAAGGCTGAAGTAGAAAGACCCCAAGTTCAAACCCTGCCCTAGAAGATTAGCAAGACAGCAGAATTGAATGTAACACAGAATGGGGACCCTAGACTCAATGTTCAGTAGGTGAGTGGGAAGGAGCAGGGGCAGAGAGAAAAACAGAGACAAACACAGAGAGAGTAAAGTGAGCTTCTGCTTTGTGATATGAATCAGAGCTGCTGTTTCAATGTCACAACCCATACTTCCCACCTGTACTGAGCTGTGTCCTCTATTAATTTAGCACAGGCATTGGTCTGCCTGTGTGAATGGGCTGATGAGGAGACAGAGACTTGAGGTACAGAGGAACCACCCTGTCTCTTCTCCCAAAGCTTCTAAGTGAACTTCAAAGCCTGTTTACCTCTGAGAAATGCTGTCAGGATGAGGGAGCATCAGGAGGAGCAGCTGGCGCAGCCCAGCCTCACACTTCTGCTTCTCTGGGTGGTTTTTGTTATGGCTTGTATCACTGTGGGAGGGGAACTTCTATACTGCTGGCAGTAATAAGTTGCAATATCTTCAGCTTGCAGGCCGCTGATGGTGAGAGAATAATCTGTCCCAGATCCACTGCCACTGAACCTGGATGGGACCCCAGATTGCAATCTGCTTGCATAATAGATCAGGGGCTTAGGAGATTTCCCTGGTTTCTGCTGATACCAGGCCAAATAGTTGTTAATATTCTGACTGGCTCTGCAATTGATGGTGACTCTGTCTCCAAGAGACGCAGAGAGGGAGGATGGAGACTGTGTCATTTGTATGTCACATCTGGTACCTGACATGGGAAAGAGAAACACAAATACCCACAGCATTGTATTAAAACAGAATTCCATCAAAGCCAGGCAGCACTGACTACCCTCTGCTGAGGAAATCCCCAGTGCTTCCCATCCTTACCTGGCAGCCAGAGCAGCAGGAGCCCCAGGAGCTGAGCGGGGACCCTCATGTCCATGCTGTGTCCTGACTGGGACTGACTCCTGTATGGGGTGTGAGCAGTCTATTAAGATGTCCTCATGCTGTGCCCCGGGGACATGCAAATCAGCAGGGGCTGGGCAGGGCTGGCACAGCCTCAGGGCTGACTCACCTCAGTGACTCTGCACAGGCCCACTGTACCCAGATGGCCCAGGTCAGACCAGTTTAATGACTGTTTTTCTACCAACAACAGGTTTCCTCCTGGAGACCATTTTATTATAGTAGAGCTTTGAGACATTTTGAAACTTGGAATTAATATGCAGAATACATTGAATAATGTCTCTCTTCATTTTCTTTGCGACAATGTAAGATCTTGTCCACGTTTAGAAAATGAGATTTTGGGACATTTTCTTATCTTAAAGTTTCTGACTGGGAAAAAGTTTGAATTTGCCTCGAAATATATTTGTGAACTTGAAGATGTGTCATCTCATTAAGTGAAAAATGAATAATTATAAAAACCATGTTTAAAGAATTTAAATATATTTTGTAACCATGGTCATGAGCAGCCCAAAGTCAGGAAATGAGCTGCGGTTTCACACGATTAACAGGGGAATCTCCAGTTAGTGCATCACACTCAGTTCCACCCTTAAACAAATCTCCAGGTCTCTTTCATAACTGAATCTAACTGGGCTGTATCCTATAAATGGTTTGGAGTGTCCAATATCTTACATTTTTTGTGTCGTTGGGAATGATTTCCCACATTTCACTGAGATGCACAGCTAAAGTGCCTGACCTGATGACTTCAGTGAAAATCACTGTTCTCAGTGTAGGTCTCTACATGGCACCTTCAGGGCACCATCTTCTTTGTCTTCAGCAGTGAGTGGGGACCTCAGCCCGACCCCGAAAAAAGTATCATGCAATGGTTCT